>SJYT01066812.1:177114-222545 GCA_006410635.1 Cephalophus harveyi | reverse complement strand
GATCAGCCCTGGGATTTCTTTGGAAGGAATGATGCTAAAGCTGAAACTCCAGTACTTTGGCCACCTCATGCGAAGAGTTGACTCATTGGAAAAGACTCTGATGCTGGGAGGGATTGGGGGCAGGAGGAGAGGGGGACGACTGAGGATGAGATGGCTGGATGGCATCACAGACTCGATGGACGTGAGTCTGAGTGACCTCCGGGAGATGGTGATGGACAGGGAGGCCTGGCGTGCTGCGATTCATGGGGTCGCAGAGAGTTGGACACGACTGAGCGACTGAACTGACTAAACTAAAGAAACTCAAGACCTATATATAGAAAACTATAAAACACTGGTGAAAGAAATCAAAGAGGACACTAATAGATGGAGAAATATACCATGTTCATGGATCAGAAGAATCAATATAGTGAAAATGAGAATACTACCCAAAGCAATCTATAGATTGAATGCAATCCCTATCAAGCTACCAATGGTATTTTTCACAGAGCTAGAACAAATAATTTCACAATTTGTATGGAAATACAAAAAAACTCAAATAGCCAAAGCAATCTTGACAAAGAAGAATGGAACTGGAGGAATCAACCTGCCTGACTTCAGGCTCTACTACAAAGCACAGTCATCAAGACAGTATGGTAGTGGCACAAAGACAGAAATATAGATCAATGGAACAAAATAGAAAGCCCAGAGATAAATCCACACACCTATGGACACCTTATCTTTGACAAAGAAGGCAAGAATATACAATGGATTAAAGACAATCTCTTTAACAAGTGGTGCTGGGAAAACTGGTCAACCACTTGTAAAAGAATGAAACTAGAACAGTTTCTAACACCATACACCAAAATAAACTCAAAATGGATTACAGATCTAAACATAAGACCAGAAACTATAAAACTCCTAGAGGAGAACATAGGCAAAACACTCTCTGACATAAATCACAGCAGGATCCTCTATGACCCACCTCCCAGAATATTGGAAATAAAGTAAAAATAAACAAATGAGACCAAGTTAAACTTAAAAGCTTCTGCACAACAAAGGAAACTATAAGCAAGGTGAAAAGACTTCAGAGTGGGAGAAAATGATAGCAAACGAAGCAACTGACAAACAACTAATCTCAAAAATATACAAGCAACTCCTAACACTCAATTTCAGAAAAATAAACAACCCAATCAAAAACTGGGCCAAAGAACTAAGTAGACATTTCTCAAAAGAAGACATACAGATGGCTAACAAACACGTGAAAAGATGCTCAGCATCACCCATTATCAGAGAAATGCAAATCAAAACCACAATGAGGTACCATTTCATGCCAGTCAGAATGGCTGCGATCCAAAAGTCTACAAGAATTAAATGCTGGAGAGGGTGTGGAGAAAAGGGAACCCTTTTACACTGTTGGTGGGAATGCAAACTAGTACAGCCACTATGGAGAACAATGTGGAGATTCCTTAAAAAACTGGAAATAGAACTGCCTTATGACCCACCAATCCCACTGCTGGGCATATACACTGAGGAAACCAGAATTGAAAGAGACACGTGTACCCCAGTGTTCATCGCAGCACTGTTTATAATAGCCAGGACATGGCTATTAGCAGATGAATGGATAAGAAAGCAGTGGCACATATACACAGTGGAGTATTACTCAGCCATTCAAAAGAATACATTTGAATCAGTTCTAATGAGGTGGATGAAACTGGAGCCTATTATACAGAGTGAAGTAAACCAGAAAGAAAAACACCAATACAGTATACTAACGCATATATACAGAATTTAGAAAGATGGTAACAATAACCCTGTATGTGAGACAGCAAAGGAGACACAGATGTATAGAACAGTCTTTTGGACTCAGTGGGAGAGGGAGAGGGTGGGATGATTTGGGAGAATGGCATTGAAACATGTATAATATCATATATGAAACGAATCGCCAGTCGAGGTTTGATGCATGATACTGGATGCTTGAGGCTGGTGCACTGGGATGACCCAGAGGGATGGTACGGAGAGGGAGGAAAGAGGGGGTTCAGGATGGGGAACATGTGTATACCTGTGGTGGATTCATGTTGATGTATGGCAAAACCAATACAATATTGTAAAGTAATTAACCTCTGATTAAAATAAATAAATTTATATTAAAAAAAAGGAAACCCTGTATCCCATCTGACTGGTGTACTTATAAGAAGAGGAAATTTGGACACACAGACACAAGGAACATGCACAGGTGAAAGCTCATGTGAAGACAGAGCAAGAAGTGCAATCTGCAAGTCAATGAAAGAGTCCTCAGAAGAAAGCAAATCTGCTGACTCCTTGATCTTGGGCTTCCAGGCCCCAGAACTGTGAGAAATAAATTTCTGTTAAGTCACCCATTCTTTGGCATTTTGTTATGGTAGCCCTAACAAGTTAATATGATGACATTATAGAAAGCCCTAAGTAATCTTCAGTAAAAGGGTATTAGAACTAACAAGTAAATTTAGGAAGATGATAGGATACAAAATCAGTATACAAAAATCAACTGTGTTTCTACATAGTTACAACCAATTGGAATGGTGAAATCCACATGCAGTACCACTCAATAACAAAAACATGAAATTATGAAATACTGAGGGATAATTTAGCAAAATATTTTCAATACTTGTACAATAAAAACTACAAAGCATTGGGTGGAAAAATTAAATAATATTTAAATAAATGGAGCAGTATATCATGCAAATCAAAAGACTCAATATTGTAAGTCAAATATTCCTTAAGGTCATCTACACTTACAACTTAGAATTTAAAAATAGCAAAATATTTTATTATCACTGCACACAAGGAAATATATAAATGGCCAATAAACACTTAAAATGTGTTCAATATTAACACTCATCAAGAAAAGTAATTAAAACCACAATGAAGTACCATCTCTCCTAGGAAAACATTTTAAAATGTTTTCCCAATGTAATCCCAATCATAATTCCAGAGATGGTTCTATACAAACTTTATTCTAAAGTTTATATGGAAATATGAAAGACCTAGAAGAGCTAAAGCAATTTTGAAAAAGTAAAACAAAGTATGAAAATTTACATTATGGAGTTTAAGTATTTCCACAGAGCTACAGGATTCAAGACAGGGTAGTATTCACTTAAGCACAGTTTATGAAACACAACAGAATCCAGATATAGACCCCCATGGTGCTGCTGCTGCTGCTAAGTCGCTTCAGTCGTGTCGACTCTGTGTGACCCCATAGATGGCCTCCCACCAAGCTCCCCCATCCCTGGGATTCTCCAGGCAAGAACACTGGAGTGGGTTGCCATTTCCTTCTCCAATGCATGAAAGTGAAAAGTGAAAGTGAAGTCGCTCAGTCGTGTCTGACTCTTAGTGACCCCATGGACTGCAGCCCACCAGGCTTCTCCGCCCATGGGATTTTCCAGGCAAGAGTTCTGGAGTGGGGTGCCATTGCCTTCTCCAAGACCCCCATATACATGGCCAATTGATTTAAACAAAGGAATTATGGAAATTTAACGGGAAAGGATAGTCTTTAAACAAATGGTTCTGAAACTAATAAATATCCACACAGAAAAAAATTAACATTTACCATTACTTTATTTCATAAACATTAATTTACTTGAAATGGATCATAGACCTTAACACAAAGGCTAAAACTATAAATCTTCTAGGGAAAAAAAATGAAGAAAGATCTTAGCAACCTTGAAATAAAGATTTTTTGACATATAAAGCATAAAAAGAAATTATGAATTACAAATTATCAAAATTAAAATCTTTTCTTTAAAAGGTTAAGAAAATTAAAATTGAAGCCACAGATTGGGAGAAAAATACAATATCTATGTCAAACAGAGAACTTGTATCAAACATATAGAAAGAACATTTACAACTTAGAATTTAGAAATAGCAAAATATTTTATTATCACTGCACGCAAGGAAATATATAAATGGCCAATAAACACTTAAAATGTGTTCAATATTAACACTCATCAAGAAGAGTAATTAAAACCACAATGAGGTACCATCTGTTCTAGGAAAACATTTTTAAAAAACAACCCCACTAAGGGGTTAGTGAGAATGTGAAACAACCAGATCTCTCCTACATTATTTGTGGGAATGTGAAAGTTGTACAACCAACTTTGAAAACAGTTTGGCAGCTTAGCATACTTTTGTCCTATGACTCAATAATCACACTTCAAGAGAAATGAAAACTTGTCCACTTGAGGACTACTACATGAACATGTTCCAGTTCATAGCACCTTAAATCATTACAGTCCCAAACTGGGAATAACTCAAATAGCCATCGTTACGTGGCAAACTTATATGTTCATACACTGGAACACCACTCAGAAATAAAAAGGAATGTAAGACTTTCCTGGTGGTGTGCTGAATTAGAATCCACCTACCAGTGCAGGGACAGGGGTTAGATCTCTGGTCTGGGGAGATTCCACATGCTGTCCAGCAACAAAGCCTGTGTACTGTAACTACTGAGCCCACACTCTAGAGCCCACAAGCTGTAACTACTAAAGCCCATGTGTCTAGAGACTGTGCTCTGCAAAAAGAGAAGCCACTGCAATGAGAAGCCTGTGCAGAGAAACAGGAGAGTAGTCCCCACTTGCTGCTACTAGAGAAAACCCATGTGTAGCAATGAAGACTCAGAGCAGCCAAAGATAAATAAATAATACATATAAGTACAGCAATGTATACATGTCGAAGTAAATAAATAAAAAATAAGGAGGAATGTACTATTACTAACGAATGCAATGACACGATGAGATTTAGTTGCTCAGTCGTGTCCAACTCTTTGGCTCCCCTGTCCATGGGATTCTCCAGGCAAGAATTCTGGAGTGGATTGTCATTTCCTTCACCAGAGGATCTTCTCCACCCAGGGATCCAACCCAGGTCTCCTGCATTGCAGACAGATTCTTTACAATCTGATCTAAAGGGAAATCCTCAACAACATGAATGAATCTCATAAGTAAAAGAAGTCAGACACAAAAGAGTACATATGCTGTCACTCCATTTGTAAGAATGGAAAAGATCCTGATGGAAAAGATAACACTAATCCAAAGGGATAGAAAGTAGGTTATTCATTATATGGAACAAAGAGTGGAGGAACTGACTATAAAGGAACATGATGGAGGTTTTTTAGGGGGATGGAAATATTCCATATTTTTTTATAGTACTAATTACACTGATTGACATATAATGTGTGTGTGTGTCAAAACTCACTGAACTATTGCTTAAAATGGGCCTTTTAGTTTACAGAATTATTCTTCAATAAGCTTCATCAAAATAATTTTTAAAACTTTAATAGAACATAATGGAGTCTTTGACATTTCAGTCTCTGTTCAAATAAACAAAAGCAACGTAAAAAGTGCCACTGGGTCATGAGGACAATATTTCTGGGTAACAGTTTGAGCACCAATCTCACCAGATGTTTTGTGGGATGCTGATGAATTGTGACAATTTCAAATTTTAAGGATGACCTGGTTTTTCTAAAAATTGTGAATGGTTATGATCTATTCACTTTTCTCTCTTATATTCTGTAGCTTGTTAGATAAACTCTTACCTGCTTATATTTTTCAAAATTTTCAAGTGAAAATTTTAATTTTTCTTCCCTTTTCTTCCTTCCTTCACTCCCTCTCTTTCCTTTTTCTCTCTTTTTCCCTCTCCTCCCGTTTCTTTGTTCTTTCTTCATATGTTTTAAAGGGAAGATCTACCTCTTCTCTCTTACCCTCACTGGTTCCCCTTTCTACTTTTCAGCTACAGAAGCATTTATCAAAGTGGAATCATAGCATGGTATCAACAAAACTTGGAGGATATGGCTTCCCATCTTAGCTGTTCTGTGCATCAGCCATGTTATCTTGATCCAGTCGGCCATTCTCTCATTCCACACACTCTCTGATTTTGGCCTCAAGTTCCTCATTTGTAAAATGAGAGAGCTAAATTCTGTGATATCTTCTGTTTCTCAGTTCTTCCCTGAAGGTCCGACTGATAGAAGCCTCACAATTACTCCCTTGTCATTTACAAACTGCATCCTCTGTTATAGAGCAGTCCACGTTGTCTTGCTGGTAACTGAGGAGGAAGAAGAGGAAAAACTTTAAACATCTTACTAGGGCTTAGTTTAAAGATAACTCACCATGGGAAAAGCATGATCATACAATTTTTCCCAAAGAGCACGACACACTCACACTCAGGGCTCTCACACACGCACTCTCAACATGAGTGAGTGGGCAGGGCTTATCACCACAATGTTATGGACAACTATCTTAGATGGTAGGGTATGCCTCGACTCCCCAGACCTTAACCAGGTCAGCTTCTGGAGTCTTTCCCTTTACCATATGGGTTTGGCATGACAAAATCAAAACCCAAGTCCCTTCAAGCTTCAAATCATTTGGACTCAACTTCTGCTTCACTGTAACTAGGTTCATCAAAAACAACATTTTGACAAAACATTAAACTTCAAAAAAGAGGTGTAACTTTGTTTCTCCACAGTCTTCTACATGGATTGAATCTGTTTCAAGGAAATTTGGGGCTTTGCATTAAATCTTGGGCATGACTAGGACAAAAAAGGAGGCTCTGTGGGAATACGGTGACAAGGATGGTGGACTGGGAGAGCCTCTCCCTGCCGTGCATATCCGCAGTAGGTTTGCCTACCTCAGACTGGCCCCATTGATCAGGCCTGTGCCTCCAACCATCCAACAATCCTTCCTTGGTGTAGAAATCATTCTTGAGCTCTCAGTATGTACTCAGAATTGTTGAGGAGACAATGATGAGTCAGAATGAGGCAGCACTCTGGCGTTCGACTGCCATTACCCTAATCTTGTTGTATCAAGTGTGTGACCATGGACAAGATATTCATAAAATTTACTAAACTTTAGTTTCATCATCAACAAAATGGGGAGAATAAAAACATATACTCCCTAGGATTAAGTGAGGTAGAGTCCATAAAACAATGGGCACAGTACTTGGTAGTTGGAAAGCCTTTCGATAACTGTTAGCAAATGTCACCATCATTATTATTGAGGGAGAGAGAATTACAAATGTCAACAGAGCAGAAGTATCCTTCAGGTATCCAAAGTGAGGAATGACTAGTCCTGGCCAGGTTAATGGGGCTGACTTCCCTGAGTAAGGGGCAACTGTGCTGCCCTGAAGTGAGAGTGGGAGTTTGATAGCTGAAAACTGTCAAAGGGCGTTCCGGTTGGATGGATCAGCAATACAGTCCCTACATGACCTCACCCAGGAGGATGTGACTGCTCAGTCATTTAAAAAAATAAAGAGCCCTAAGCTCACAATGGGAGCAGACGTGATGGAAGGACAATTAAGCTGCAGCCTGTTCATGGACTTCCTGCTGAACCTAAACGGATTTCTCAGACCAGTGACTCATCAACAGGGCAGACTACATGTACCTGTTGCGTAAACCTAGTGCTTTTGGTTTATTTTTATCTTGCTTCTGTAACCCCTCTTTGTTCCATTATTAATACTCAGTGTATCGGGCGATGCGATCAAGTCCTTTTTGGCTTTGTGCATTCATTTTGCATTTTGTGACAAAGAGAGTGACTTCCTCTCCACCCATTTTCTTTCCTTTTTCTGGAAAAATGTTCTTCTCTCTGATATGTTACCTATATGACATAAAGCAGTTGTCATTTCTACACTTTGTTGCATAGTGTGATTGCCATGGATATTCAATTGGAATTAATATGTACCATCTATTGTGCTCAGTACTTTGAAGGCTTTTTCCCATTTAGTTCTCATGACAGTTTTCTCTGGTGTAGGTATGGTTTTAGCATTTTGTGAATGGGACTCAAAGAGGTGAAGTAACCTGACCATTGTCAGCAGGCCTGAATATGAGGTATGCTCCTTGCTGATTTTCTTTTGTGGCCCTTTCTCTCAGCACTGGACAACATGTCCACAAGACACCCAGGCCTGAGAAGAGCAGCTGTGTGGGGAAGGCAGAGATCATTCTTCCTTCTCTGATATTTAGAGCTCCCTGAAGCTCAGGTCTGTGGCTGATGGGTGTCTCATCTCAAATGCTGCCAAGATTTCCATTTCTATCCATTCAGGTCAAATTTGCTCCATTGCTTTCACATATCTAAGAGTAGTTTAATTACAAATACTCTTGTTCTCATCGTTTACCAAGATGTCTTTTCTTTTTTTTTTCAGGCAAAACAGTGTCCATTTTTAAGTCTTAGTGTTAAAGCATGGCAGAGACAGAGAAAAGTAAGTGGCCACACTTTCATTTGTGGATGAGTTTCTCATCTGCTGAATAGTGGGAAATATCTATTGCTGCACTTTTCACTTTTATATTATTTTAAAAAATTAAAAAAATATATATATATTATGTGCTTCTCCAATTCTCTGTTCTGTGATTTCTGATATGAACAAAACTTGTGAAGATTCTTGAACTCACTTCAGTGTGAGCAATTAATCCACAATCCTTGATCAACAGTTCCACTGTTATCAATTCCCATATTCATAGAGATCTTTCTGCAACATTCCTAATAACCAGGAGAAGATTTCCTTTATTTAATATGCTCTTTTCTCATTAGGTAGCCAACACTACAATGGCATTTCTCCCTTTCTTCCCCGCCTGTCTGGCTTTGACTGGCGGTGGGATTAATTGGGCCATGATCAATCTCCTAAAAGATGGCAAATTGGGAATGGCAGGTGGAAGGATCTGGAAAAATGTTCTTCTCTCTGATATGTTACCTATATGACATAAAGCAGTTGTCATTTCTACACTTTGTTGCATAGTGTGATTGCCATGGATATTCAATTGGAATTAATATGTACCATCTATTGTGCTCAGCACTTTGAAGGCTTTTTCCCATTTAGTTCTCATGACAGTTTTCTCTGGTGTAGGTATGGTTTTAGCATTTTGTGAATGGGACTCAAAGAGGTGAAGTAACCTGACCATTGTCAGCAGGCCTGAATATGAGGTATGCTCCTTGCTGATTTTCTTTTGTGGCCCTTTCTCTCAGCACTGGACAACATGTCCACAAGACACCCAGGCCTGAGAAGAGCAGCTGTGTGGGGAAGGCAGAGATCATTCTTCCTTCTCTGATATTTAGAGCTCCCTGAAGCTCAGGTCTGTGGCTGATGGGTGTCTCATCTCAAATGCTGCCAAGATTTCCATTTCTATCCATTCAGGTCAAATTTGCTCCATTGCTTTCACATATCTAAGAGTAGTTTAATTACAAATACTCTTGTTCTCATCGTTTACCAAGATGTCTTTTCTTTTTTTTTTCAGGCAAAACAGTGTCCATTTTTAAGTCTTAGTGTTAAAGCATGGCAGAGACAGAGAAAAGTAAGTGGCCACACTTTCATTTGTGGATGAGTTTCTCATCTGCTGAATAGTGGGAAATATCTATTGCTGCACTTTTCACTTTTATATTATTTTAAAAAATTAAAAAAATATATATATATTATGTGCTTCTCCAATTCTCTGTTCTGTGATTTCTGATATGAACAAAACTTGTGAAGATTCTTGAACTCACTTCAGTGTGAGCAATTAATCCACAATCCTTGATCAACAGTTCCACTGTTATCAATTCCCATATTCATAGAGATCTTTCTGCAACATTCCTAATAACCAGGAGAAGATTTCCTTTATTTAATATGCTCTTTTCTCATTAGGTAGCCAACACTACAATGGCATTTCTCCCTTTCTTCCCCGCCTGTCTGGCTTTGACTGGCGGTGGGATTAATTGGGCCATGATCAATCTCCTAAAAGATGGCAAATTGGGAATGGCAGGTGGAAGGAGGAAAGCATGAATATTAATTAGCTAGGATTCCAAACAGAAGCCTTTTAATTATATTAAAATGCGCAGGCCTGCAGGCAGCGAGATGATTCCTGCTGTAAATCTGTCGACAGGCCATTAGCTCAGCCACGTCAATGCCTTTTAATGAATGAATATATACATTTCAAGTGGGGGAGAGAGAAATACTTTCCTGTTTATAAATATTAAAAGGAAAACTATCAACGTGAGGTGATATCTATGACAGCTCCTTTCAGGCTGGGGGTGTTTGGGGAAGGCAGGGAAGGTGGTCTCCCTGAACTGCTCATCCAGGCTGTGAAACTGAAGCCTGCGGCTGATATGGGGACTAATACAATTAATAACAGATGACTGCAGCCAGGGTGATCCAGCAGCGCAGGTTCACTGTTGGTCCACGAGTGAGGCATTTGAGGAAGTCACATTAACTTTTCAGGTCACTTTCAAACCATTTGCTACAGGAAACAAGGAAGTCAGTTCTTTGCTTCTTGTTAACATGAAGAAAAGCATTTAAAGATTGAAAAGTGGCCAGTCACCATGGGGAAAGGGCCATGAACTGGGAAGTGTTAGAAATCCATGGCGGTAAAGAAAAGGTAGAGAATAGATATAAGGACACCAAAGGGGAAGGGGTGAAGTGGGAGAAATTGGGAGATTAAGATGGACACATATACAATGCTTACACTATTTATAAAATAGATAACTAATAAGAACATACTGTTATAGCATAGGGAACTCTACTTAATGCACTGTGGTGACCTGAATGGGAAGGAAGGCCAAAAGATAGGAGAGACTATGTATATGTATGGCTGATGCATTTTGCGGTACAGTAGAAACTAACACAACATTGTAAAGCAACTGTACACCAGTAAAAATTAATTAAAACTAAAAATCACATCCATTCAGCACTTTTCATACACCACCCAGTACAAGGTGAATTTAACCCTATTCTCTTAATAATGTCAAACTGAACACACACATGCCACGTGGATCAGGTATATACGACCTCATTAATTGAGTTACAGAGAATGGAGACTTAAGAACCAATGGGCAAAACCTCAATGAGTGCATTTGTTTAGGGTGTTTTGTAGGGGAAAAACAAAACAGTGCTGAAAAGTTACTGAATAAACTTTCAATTTGCTAAAAAATAAACAAGTAAAACCCCCCAAACAGAAATGAAATTCAAGCAGGCAGATCTCCGTAGATCTAGTCACTGTAGGAAGATATGTGGAAGGGAATGGCAGGGAATATGGAAACACACCAGCTGGGAATGGGAATATGGAAACACACCATGAGAATGGGAAAGTGGGATGAAGGAAAGCTGGTCACAGATGACTTCATAGATTCAAAAGGCTTGAACAGAGCCGAGTGACCCACTAGTCCAACCTCCTCATTTTAGAGAATTAGAAACTGAGGCCCAGAGGGGAGGAATGCCTTGTATAGAGTGCTTAGTTGGTAGAGGAATCCTCTTTACTTCCCTACCTACCTACTTACTTATGTATCCATCTCCTTAACTATCTACCTACTTACGTATTTACCTATTCATGTACCACTTCTTCTGTAAAATATTTGAGGATTCTCTTGACCCTCAGTCTGGAGGATTTTTAAAGACCTCTTGCTGCCTTCCTATTAATAACTTTAAATAAGAACACATTTGAGAGAACAAACTTATGGTTGCTGGGGTTGGGGGTGATGGGAAGAAGAGGGGAAGGGATAGTTAGGGAGTTTGGAATGGACATGTACACATGGCTATATTTAAAATGGATAACCAAAAATACCTACTGTATAGCGTGTGGAAATCTGCTGTATGTTATGTGGCAGCCTGCATGTGAGGGAGTTTGGGGGAGAATAGATACATGTATATATATGGCTGAGGCCGTTTGCCACCCACCCGAAACTATCACAACGTTAATCAATTATACACCAATACAAAATAAAAATTAAAAAAAGAACACATTCGAGGAAACTGCATATTATGCACACTTTAATCTGAGAATATGCATCGATAGGGCCATAATAGTTCAACCCAACTGCAGAGACTCTACATGATTCATCCCATCTACTGGAATGCCACCAAAAGAATGCAATGACTTTGTGGAGCTACCCTTGAATTACCCTTGATTTTGAAAGCCTTTCAGGTGAAAAAAGAAGCTCACCAGAAGATACCTGAGAACACTCAGGCCTGGAAGTTCAGTACTGGTGACTATGAAAATAATTCTTTTGAGCACAATTTAAAAAAATGCTATGTAGTTGTAATTCTATCAAGAGTCCTTATGATTCTGAAAAGCTTTATGTGGACTTTTTAAGGATAAGTTCAGAAACCAGCTGCAGATGGGCACTCTCTTGTACATGTACATACACGTGTGTGGGAGTGTGTATGTATAGGTTTTGGGAGAGCAAGTCATAAGTTGGTTCTATCAGTCAATGGAACAGCATTCCCACGATGGATAGATAGCTCCCAAACATCTGGCTTTAGCACAATAGGAACTCGGGAGAGAGAATGTGGATAACTTAACAAAGGACACTTCTTTTTGGAAAAGCAGCTTAAAGAGTACGTCAAGAAAGTGATATGAAAGTATTGCTGCCGTGGGCTTCTCTGGTGGCTTAGAAGGTAAAGAATCTTCCTGCAATGCTGGAGATGCATGTTCGATCCTGGGGTTGGGAAGATCCCCTGGGGAAGGTAATGTCTACCCATTTCAGTGTTCTTACTTGGAAAATTCCATGGACAGTTGATGCTGCTATGTGTTCTCACACATTATTCTAGCCACAGGGATCAGGCATGCTCAAAATTTCTTTGAGATGCACTTAATTTAGCCTCAAGACTATGAAACATAGTAATGTACTTTATTTAATATCAAAAAGATCAGTTCAGTTCAGTCATTCAGTCGTGTCTGACTCTGCAACCCCATGAACTGCAGCACGACAGGCCTCCCTGTCCATCACCAACTCCTGGAGTTCACTCAGACTCACGTCCATCGAGTCAGTGATGCCATCCAGCCATCTCATCCTCTGTCATCCCCTTCTCCTCCTGCCCCCAATCCCTCCCAGCATCAGAGTCTATTCCAATGAGTCAACTCTTTGCATGAGGTGGGCAAAGTACTGGAGTTTCAGCCTTAGCATCATTCCTTCCAAAGAAATCCCAGGGCTGATCTCCTTCAGAATGGACTGGTTGGATCTCCTTGCAGTCTAAGGGACTCTCAAGAGTCTTCTCCAACACCACAGTTCAAAAGCATCAATTCTTTGGCACTCAGCTTTCTTCACAGTCCAACTCTCACATCCATACATGACCAAAGGAAAAACCATAGCCTTGACTAGAGAGACTTTTGTTGGCAAAGTAGTGTCTCTGCTTTTCAACATGCTATCTAGGTTGGTCATAACTTTTCTTCCAAGGAGACAGAGGATGATAAAAGTCACACTGCAGTATGTTAGATGTCCATTCAGCTCAGTTCAATGTGGATTCAATGTTTCTTCTGTGCCAGAGTGGGGATTAGGGGCAACTGTTTGTGGTATAGTGGTGAGCATATCTGCCTTCCAGAGAGGGGATTAGGATCTAATGATGCAAAGAAGAATAAGACACAATGCTGCTCATTTTCAGCCTACTCTTCTGGAAAGACATGACCAAGTAACTGTAACACGCTGGGGCAAGTGCAGTAGTGGGGGTGAGCATGGGAAACAAAGGGGTACAGAAGAACAGCACCGGCCTCACTTGTGGGGTCGGGGTGGTTCTCGGAGAAGATGGAGTCTGAGAATGAACTTGCATGGACAAGAGAGGGTGGAGGGAAAGAGGGAGACAGGAAAGGGATAAAATGTGACCTTCAGACTCAATATCAGCAGCAAAGGTATGCTTCTTGACACTATGTTTCTTGTTAAAGAAAAACTTATTTTTCTGTTCCTGCTTTCAGATGAAGATCAAGGTTCATCTGAATTAGAAATTTGCCTCTCCATGAGATGATGATAAGAAAAACTAATAAAACAGAGCCTTCAACAACCTACCATTCGCTGTTCGAGTTGTTCCTCTTTTCTACCTAGCTATTTGGAAGATTTGAGCACTGCTTATCTCCAGGAAGTGGAAACAACATGAATGGCCATCACCTGTTTGGATAAAGAATTGCAGTTAATCAATATAAGCCAGGACAGTAATTTATCACAAACTCCCTGTATTTGCTGCTGGCACCCTTTCCTTTTTAATATTCATAGTAAGACAGTGAAGCCGAAAGTCAGTAGTTGGCTAGAAGCTACTATGGGAAGAAACTCATTGTCCCTTTGGTTGTTATTAAGTACTCTTCTTTTTAAAAATATTTATTTATTTGTTTGGCCGTGTTGGTTCTTAGCTTCAAACACTTCTTTCTCTTTGTGGCTTGCAGACTTAGTTGCTCTATGGCATGTGGGATCTTAGTTTTCTGACCAGGAATCAAACCCCTGTCCCCTGCATTAGGAGACAGGCTTTTAACCGCTGGACCACCAGGGAAGTCCCAAGTGCTCTACTTCTTGATGCAATTCTTCTGTAAGGTGAGGGTGAAGCACAGTCGTGTGAATCTGGAAGAGTGGACTGGGGCAAGACTGTACCTGATCACTGGTTTAATTTGGTAATTAAGTTGGTAATTGGTAATCTAGTTGGTAATTGTCCTTGGGGCAAGATTTTAGCAGTTGATCAGGTCAGAATCTTGCCTAGAGAAGGGACAGTAGGAAAGTCATTCTTCTACAGTGATAGCAGCTTTGTCTTCTGTGGGATAAGACAGGAATTAGAAATGTTATGCTTCTCTTTTTCCTGCTTGTCCAAATCTGTCTTCTACATTTATCCCCTAGGATTTTTGCTCGCCTCGGATCCAGACCCAAGGTTGATCAGGGATCGTACTGTTGATCAGGGACTGTACTGTGCTGGAGATTTGTTGGGGTGAATGGGCCTATGTGGTTTTTCTCCCTCTTAGCTTCCCAGAACTACCAAAAAATTCTGGAACTGCATCTATTCCGTTAAGTTCAGGAACTTGACTCACTGGAAGTCTTTTTAAGTAGTTCAGGTTCAGGAAGTTCAGGCACACTTTCAGAGAGCTGAATCTCTGTGCTGGGTTAGATTTGGGGAACTTTCAGTGATGTATGACTATCATGAACACTTTGAAGAGCCTGTTATCTCTGTGCCAATACCAGATACGTAGCAGAGACATTCCATAGTTAGCTCCTTATCAAAGATGGCACATGCCTATCTTTCTGATTAAGGTGAACTCATGCTCTCTTGAGTAAACCAATGAAAGCAAAGCTTCGAAATGATACACAAACCCTGTGATAAATGGACTAGTCAAAGGAGGAAGTGTGGTTGACTAAAAAGGGAGTTTAGGCAGAAAGAGACTGCTTGGCAGGGAGGAATTGATTCACTAGACTGGTCCTGCTACCAGACTCTCCTGTTCTGATGTCTAAGGCTTAGGGTGATGCCAATAGGAATAGAGTGGTTTTCATATAGACTCTGCAAGAAGTTGGAAATAGAGGGATACTCAGAAAGTCAACAGGAGAAAGTACAGCTGTAGGGTGTGTGTATAGTGTGTGTGTAGGTGGCGGGGGGCAGAGTAGGAGGTATAGAAGATTAAAGATGACTTCCAGTTTGCTTTCTTTTCTGCCCCCCCCCCCCCGGCCCCGGGCAACTATTCCCCCGCATCAAGAAGTAGAAAATATTTCCCCTCACTTTGAGTGAAGTCGCTCAGTCGTGTCCGACTCTTTGCGACCCCATGGACTGTAGCTTACCAGGCTTCTTCGTCCATGGGATTCTCCAGGCAAGAATACTAGAGTGGGTTACCATTTCCTTCTCCAGGGGATCTTCCCGACCCAGGGATCGAACCTGGGTCTCCTGCATTGGAGGCAGACGCTTTAACCTCTGAGCCACCAGGTAAGCTCTCCCCTTCTCTTTAGGTTTTACCAATAGAATGCCACTCCAGTATTCTTGCCTGGAGAATCCCATGGACGGAGAAGCCTGGTAGGCTACAGTCCACGGGGTCGCAGAGAGTTGGACACGACTGAGCGACTTCACCTTCACCTTAATAGAATGCTGCAGAAGTGATGGTATATAACTTTGGAGATCAGGCCTTAAGAGATCTACAGCTTTGCCTTTCACTTTTCTTGGAATTCACTCACCACGTTGTGAGTAAGCCCAAGAAACCACAGAGTAAGACCTGCTGGAGGGAAACCAAAGCCTCCAGCCTCCAACCCAGCTGAACTTCAGCCTGCACAGCCAGCGCTTACCACCAGCCATAGTGAACGAGGTTAGTTTTGATCTTCGAGCATCCTGATGTCCCACTGAGGGCACCACATGAAGCAAAGTAAGATGCTCAGTCAATCCACAGGAACATGAGAAATAATAAATCCTTGTTTGAAAACCACCGAGTTTTGGGGTGGTTTGTTACATAGTCACATATAACTAAAACATGTGGAATCTCCACGCTTTAGAAAGGATGGCTTAACTGGGACACAGCTTTGGTCAGGAGAGAAGGGGACAGCCACCGGAAGCCACATCTGTGGTAAGAGGTAGTGCCGGAAGAGGGAAGGCATTCCCATAAGGCAAGCAGGGAAGGAGGAAAAATGATGATGACCAAGTAGTGGCAGACAGTCTTAGTCTGGCATACAAGGGCAATGTATCTGAAGAACACCTAGAAAGATTTGGGGGAGATTTTGTTGAGAGTGAAAGTGAGACCTATAAGTTCCACAAAAGCATGACCCCCAGAATGCCAATATACATGGATTTTTGTTATTAATCTATAATCTTGATGATAGCTGGGCCTTTCTTTCTCCTTGAGATCTGAATAAGATTTGGTTGATGCACCAGTTCCGCATCGTGAAAGACTAAAAGATTCCCCAGGATTACTATGGATTTCTAGGGAAATTATTTTCTCCTTAGCCCTGACTCTAAACTCTGGCTTCTTTTATGGGTGGTCTCACTGTCCTCTTTATGCTTTTTCCATTTTATGTAATATCAATCTAAACATTAAATCTTCTCTTAATTTTCACAATTTCTATGCATAGAAGCATTTTTTTGTGATTAGTAGATATGAATAAGAAATGTTGGAGTCTGTGAAGAGTATTTTAAAGTGTAGCAATATAAACTTCAAATTGAACCCAAGACCATCCTCATATTTTTTTTTCTTGTTGAAGACTCACCAAGAGCTGTGTTTTTGTTTTGTTTTTGGCCATGCAGAGTGGGGATCCGGGATCTTTGTTCCCTGACTGGGGATCGAGCCTATGTCCTCTGCAATGAAAGTGCAGTCTTAACCACTGGACTGCCAGGGAAGTCTCCTGTCCTTATTTTAAAAATACGTTTGCCCCAGCACTGGAGAATTTTCATGAACAGTATCACTCCAAGCGCTAGCTGAACCTTATTCTATGTCATGATCCCTCTTTCCCTTACATCTTTCAGTAACGAAACAAATTTCTCTCGTCTTCTCATATAGAATAGGTATCTATCTGTCTATTATACTCAGCGACTCACTCTCCAACCTGAGCTGCTTATCAAGATATTTACTCAGTAGATACGCTTGTCCTCTGAGGAACAATTATGACGTCAGTTGTTATAGTGATAACATTTCACTCTCGCATTTTCTATCCTACTAAAACGACTGCAGTTTCCTGCAAAGGCACGCCAGTGTTGCTCTTTCTCTGTCTCTCTTGAGTGTTGAGTGAAAGGAAAATCAAACCTAATGAACCTGGGCTATACCCAACTCAATGCCTTGCCTCTCTTTCCTTCCTCTTAGAGGGTGGAGATTAGGTTCTCTTTAAGGTGTTGCTTGCTTTGCATAAACTCTTCTTCATTGCCTAGGTGAGGAATTCTATTCTACTCTCTATTCTACTCTCTGGGTGGGTGCCATTTTCAGTTTTGGGGAGATTTTGATGGGAGTGAAAGTGAGATCTAGAGATTGCACAGTAAGGAATATGCATAAACCAGAGAACCCCAACCTATGCAGGATTTCTGTTATTAGCCAATTGGAGACCCTCTTACTCATGACAGTGGCATGTCAGAGATGGTGAGTGGTTTGTTTCAATTAGAAATCCATTCATTCATTCATTAAAATTTTTTTGGCATGACTTTATAGGAGATTTCTAAGGAAGTCAAACATGACTGAGACAGAATCTCTTGTTGAAAGAGCTTCTGATTCAGTAGGAGAAATAAAAGAACAAAATACCTACCCAGTTTGGCAGTATTGATGTCCCCTTGGAAAAGGGAGCTCTAACTGAGTCAGTGCAATAAGAGTTATTTGCGGTACAGTTCCTGTGGAATTACATTCCCTTCTTTGTACACTGGGCAAATGGCTCTTCTCTCCCCTCCAGGTTGTCTATGACCTGCTGTGTTCCTTCAGCCCCATTCATACAATTGTCTGATAGTTCTCTAAGGGGATGGAGATAGTTTAGGCCCCTCAAAATGTCAAAGGACTCCCATCAGTCTCTTGCCTGCTAACTTTTACTCTCTTTTCCTATCTATGATCATTTTCTTGAAGAATTTTCAAGCTCCTACAAAGCTTACATTTTACCATTCACCATATGACTCCTCATGTTTTTCTTTCTAGTTCTATCATTTGCAGACATTTTCTCAGTTATTATGGGTCAAAGTGGTTGCTCTATAAACCTAAAACAAATGGAGGAATTTCCTGGCAGTTCAGCAGTTAGAACTCAGCGGTTTCACAGCTGTGGCCCAGGTTCAATCCCTGGATGGGGAACTAATATCGCACAAGCTGCATGGCAAAAAACAAAAACAAAAAGACAAATGGCAGATGTAGAGTATATGATGGATAAGCCACACCCACTGCAGAACACACTCAACTCTGATTAGCAGTGGTAGGAAATGGCACCCCACTCCAGTACTCTTGCCTGGAAAATTCCATGAATGGAGGAGCCTGGTGGGCTACAGCCCATGGGGTCGCAAAGAGTTGGACACGACTGAGCGACTTCACTTCACTTCTTCACTTCATAGAATCCTTTTTGGTGGGGAGCATTTGCAATATGGTGCATAACACCGAATGGCCAGGAGTACAGGCATCAGGCTGCCATGTTAGTTCTCATGAGCTGGTACTCAGGTCATAGGAAAGAGCGCTCTAAGACTAGCACACTTAAAAGGACTTTTTAAGCAGAGTTAACAAGTTACCTTTAGTAAAGAGAGCACAAGTATGGTCTCATGGAGCTGCACTGGCTCTTAAAAAAATGTTCAGTTCAGTTCAGTTCAATTCAGTTGCTCAGTCGTGTCCGACTCTGTGACCCCATGAATTGCAGCACTCCAGGCCTCCCAGTCCATCACCATATCCTAGAGTTCATTCAAACTCTTGTCCATCGAGTCGGTGATGCCATCCAGCCATCTCATTTGTCGTCCCCTTCTCCTCCTGCCCCCAATTCCTCCCAGCATCAGAGTCTTTTCCAATGAGTCAACTCTTTGCATGAGGTGGCCAAAGTACTGGAGTTTCAGCTTTAGCATCATTCCTTCCAAAGAACACCCAGGGTTGATCTCCTTCAGAATGGACTGGTTGGATCTCCTTGCAGTCCAAGGGACTCTCAAGAATCTTCTCCAACACCACAGTTCAAAACCATCAATTCTTTGGCACTCAGCCTTCTTCACAGTCCAATTCTCACATCCATACATGACCACTGGAAAAACCATAGCCTTAACTAGATGGACATATGTTGGCAAAGTAATGTCTCTGCTTTTGAACATGCTATCTAGGTTGGTCATAACTTTTCTTCCAAGGAGTGTTTTTTAATTTCATGGCTGCANCATCCATACATGACCACTGGAAAAACCATAGCCTTAACTAGATGGACATATGTTGGCAAAGTAATGTCTCTGCTTTTGAACATGCTATCTAGGTTGGTCATAACTTTTCTTCCAAGGAGTGTTTTTTAATTTCATGGCTGCAATTATCATCTGCAGTGATTTTGGAGCCCAATAAAATAAAGTCTGACACTGTTTCCACTGTTTCCCCATCTATTTCCCATGAAGTGATGGGACCAGATGCCATGATCTTCATTTTCTGAATGTTGAGCTTTAAGCCAACTTTTTCACTCTCCTCTTTCACTTTCATCAGGAGGCTTTTTAGTTCTTCTTCACTTTCTGCCATAAGGGTGGTGTCATCTGCATATCTGAGGTTATTGATATTTCTCCTGGCAATCTTGATTCCAGCTTGTGCTTCTTCTATCCCAGCATTTCTCATGATGTATTCTGCATATAAGTTAAGTAAGCAGAGTGACAATATACAGCCTTGATGTTAATAAATGTTACAGGCTTCAAATTTCAGAAGCATTTTGGTGGGTACTTTTAGGAAGCAAGCTTGATTGTAGCTTTTCTTTCCTTGTCTTCTGGAAATATAGGAAATATTTATTTTTATATTCTTAGAGTCTAGCATAGTACCTGGCAAATGGCTCAATAATAATTTGCTAACTGATTGGTTGAATGAGTGAATGTATCAATCACTCAATCAAATAAAACTCTTCTGCTTTCTGATCCACTCTGTGTCTTCATTCAAGCATTTGTCTGTGAAGTTTAAAGTGTTTATATTAACATTTGCTTGTGTTGTTCAACACTCTAAAAGCTATGACATGTTATAGTGGAATTCTACTTTATTTAATAAATTATAAGGTAGAAAAATATCTATTTCTGCTTTATTGACTATGCCAAAGCCTTTGACTGTGTGGATCACAATAAACTGTGGAAAATTCTGAAAGAGCTGGGAATACCAGACCACCTGACCTGCCTCTTGATAAACCTATATGCAGGTCAGGAAGCAACAGTTAGAAGTGGACATGGAACAACAGACTGGTTCCAAATTGGAAAAGGAGTACGTCAAGGCTGTATATTGTCACCCTGCTTACTTAACTTTTATGCAGAGTACATCATGAGAAACTCTGGGCTGGAAGAAGCACAAGCTGGAATCAAGATTGCCAGGAGAAATATCAATCACCTCAGATATGCAGATGACACCACCCTTATGGCAGAAAGTGAAGAGGACCTAAAAAGCCTCTTGATGAAAGTGAAAGTGGAGAGTGAAAAAGTTGGCTTAAAGCTCAACATTCAGAAAATGAAGATCATGGCATCTGGTCCCATCACTTCATGGGAAATAGATGGGGAAACAGTGGAAACAGTGTCAGACTTTATTTTATTGGGCTCCAAAATCACTGCAGATGATAATTGCAGCCATGAAATTAAAAAACACTCCTTGGAAGAAAAGTTATGACCAACCTAGATAGCATGTTCAAAAGCAGAGACATTACTTTGCCAACATATGTCCATCTAGTTAAGGCTATGGTTTTTCCAGTGGTCATGTATGGATGTGAGAATTGGACTGTGAAGAAGGCTGAGTGCCAAAGAATTGATGGTTTTGAACTGTGGTGTTGGAGAAGACTCTTGAGAGTCCCTTGGACTGCAAGGAGATCCAACCAGTCCATTCTGAAGGAGATCAGCCCTGGGTGTTCTTTGGAAGGAATGATGCTAAAGCTGAAGCTCCAGTACTTTCGCCACATGATGCAAAGAGTTGACTCACTGGAAAAGTCTCTGATGCTGGGGGGGAATGAGGGCAGGAGGAGGAGGGGACTACAGAGGATGAGATGGCTGGATGGCATCACCGACTTGATGGACGTGAGTTTGAGTGAACTCCGGGAGTTGGTGATGGACAGGGAGGCCTGGCGTGCTGCGATTCTTGGGGTCACAAAGAGTCGGACACAATTGAGCAACTCAACTGAACTGACCTGAAGGTGGATAAATAGGTATGTCAAAAAGATGTTTAGGATTTCTTTTAATAAATTAGGATAGAGGTTCTTAATGAAGTTAATAGAACAGTGCCAATCTGGCTATCTCATTATTAGCTGGAAAACTTGAAGCAGTTCAGATTTCTGGTTCTTACTTCTGTATTTTTGAAAATTTCCTCAGATGATCCTGATACATGGTCAGGTTTGCGAACCACTGCCGTATTCTTTAAAGTAAGATCAAAACTTCGAAAATCCTAGCTGTTGGCAATTTTCCAGAAATAGATCATGTAGTACAGGCCTACTGAGAGTTACCAAGGTAGCTTTTGGGAGGGAGGTACTGGTCTTTCTGAAAGTTATACTTCTTAATGCAAGCATTCACCAAGTGCTTCTCTGGTCTTTTACCAACAATGTGTTTATTGTGTGTTCACAGTCTTTTTCTCTGAATGCAAGTTGGCACCCATTATCTTGAGCTTTTGAGATAGTTGTTATTTCAAATAATCTTCCCTCTTATTCTCACGAGTATAGATGTGCTACTAGGATCCACACTCTTGAGATGGAGTTCCATGCTCACAGAGATTATAAACCTGCCCAGTGACTTCAAGCCGGTGCGGGGAACTCAAGGTCATGTTTGCCTCATTATACCCTTTGCCTCTCCTCTGTGACTGTTGACTAAGGGCTTATACTGACCCTGGAGCTCTGTATACATTCCTCTAGTCCTTGCAATAACCTTGCAAAGAAAATACCTCTGGAGTCCTCCATTTTGTGGATGGAGTTTTTCAAGAGTTGATTATTTCCAGTACATTGTTGCCATTCAAATACTCTTTCCCACTCTGGCAAAGATTGCTCTGTGTTCACTAACCCCCATTGCCTTTTCCTCATGCATGCACACCCACACTACATTTCCCAGCACCTGTTTCATTAGATGTGACCATGTGGTTGAGTTCTGACCAATAGAATATGGGCAAAATTGATCACTCCACTTCCAAGCTTAGCCCATTAAGAAGCCCCAGTATTATCCTTTGGACTTTTTCTCTTTTCCCATCGGCAAGCTGAATGCAGCAGATAAAAAAAAAAAAAAAAAAAAAAAAAAAACAAACCTAGAAGATTCAGAAAAAAACTTGACTGTGTGCCTCCTTGTCAGAATTCTGTGGTGAGAAAGAATTCTCACTGTGTTAAGATGGCCACGAGCCTCCCCTGATTAATGCATCTGCCCTGCCTTTGGTCCATAGCCTCTGCAGCTATAATACCAATCTCTGACCTAAGAGCCCCAGAGCAGTGGGCAAAGGTGAACAGTCTCTCAAAGGAGCTGCCAGGAGGGCAACGTGTCATAAGGAAAAGCACTTGCTTGGAGCTGGAAGAAATGGGTTCACTTCTCACTCTTGGTCTAAGTGTGTGAACTCAACTGATTGCTGTTACAGCCAGAAAGTGTTCCCCTGTGAAATGGGAATAATGAGAGATGGCATATATAAAAGAATTTGGGCATGATGCCTAATAAATCTAAGAACTCTTCAGAAATGTAGCAAGACTTTGGCAGAAGCTGGGACTTCCCTGGTGGTCCAGTGTTTAAGAACCTGCGTGTGCAACTGCTGAAGGCTCCAAGCCACAACTAAAGGGTCTGTGCTCGGTAACAGAAGATCCTGCATGATGCAATGAAGATCTTGTGTGTCGCAACTAAGACCCAATGAAGCCAAATAAATAAATAAGTAAAGTTGGAGGAAACTGAAGGAAGTGTCAAAGAGGAACAGTTTGTAGCAAGTCCAGAGAATCAGGGGTGCCCCCATGGTTATACTGGGCAGGTCCTGCACGGCAGCTCTGTAGTGAGGGTGCTATGTGTATTATGACACATTTGACCCTATGATGGCTCTAGTAGGCTTGTCTAAGTCACTTGCGTCTGAATAACTTTTTGAGTCTTTCTCCCCCTGCTTCTTTCTTGTTTCAGGATAATGACAGAATGTCAGTTCAATGAGGAGAGGCCTGCCATCTTTTCCCCTGATGTACATGGAGCACCTGCCCCAGGGCCTGGTACATTGCATGTGCTATATTTGTACAGGACATATTGCATTTGGCTCAATGACTGACTCATCTCAGAGGAACAAAAGGATGATTTATTCTTTTCCTTTTATCCTCATATCTTCTTCCTCTCTCCTGCAGGTTTGAATGGTCAACCCTGTATATTTAGACTTCTGGACAACTTTGCTTCTGGGGTTGTTTGATGACTTTTTGGTTCACCTCAAAAAAAAAAAAAAAGAAGAAGAAGAAGAAGAAATTGCCAGGTATTCAGAAGAAATTCCTCACCCAGTTTAGTACTTTGGTTTAGAGAAGTAGAACTGGCTTTGAGACATAGATGGGAAGCTAATAGCAAGTTCTTCCGTGTCTGTTGGCCCTATCCTACTCCCTGATAGAGCTCTGGTTAGACCAGAGTCTCTGATGGGGTTGGGCACAGGTGAATGCCACTGATCTGGACATAGAGTGCCAGACAGGGTGGCCAGTTCATCCTAATTTGCCCTGGTCTTTCCGGGTTTGAAAACTGAAAGCCTTGCATCCTGGAAACCCCTTCAGTCCTGGGTAAACCAGGACAGTTGGTCACTACTGCCATGTTTCAGGACTTATCATCAGAGATCAACATGCCAAGCTTTCAGGGAAAGTAAAATAGAGGAAGTCTCGCTCAGGCTTCAGAATCGGGAGAGCAGGCCTCTCACTGGATTCCATGCCTGCCTGCAAGCAGGCAAGTCAGGCAGCGCTTTAGATAGGAAAGGGAATGGGTTTTGGAATTCTTGAACCCCTGGAGGTTTGGCCAACTGCAGGGTCTAACAAAATGCTATGACTAACAAGGTGAAACAAATGCAATTGCAAACAGTTTAAAGTAAAGCCAGAGGTACATTTTTGCACACAAACTGATGATATCAGTTTGCAGCCTGGGATTTTAAGTTCAGTTCAGTTCAGTCGCTCAGTCGTGTCCGACTCTTTGCGACCCCATGAATTGCAGCACGCCAGGCCTCCCTGTTCATCACCATCTCCCGGAGTTCACTCAGACTCACGTCCATTGAGTCCGTGATGGCATCCAGCCATCTCATCCTCGGTTGTCCCCTTCTCCTCCTGCCCCCAATCCCTCCCAGCATCAGAGTCTTTTCCAGTGAGTCAACTCTTCTGGTTTGAAAACTGAAAGCCTTGCATCCTGGAAACCCCTTCAGTCCTGGGTAAACCAGGACAGTTGGTCACTACTGCCATGTTTCAGGACTTATCATCAGAGATCAACATGCCAAGCTTTCAGGGAAAGTAAAATAGAGGAAGTCTCGCTCAGGCTTCAGAATCGGGAGAGCAGGCCTCTCACTGGATTCCATGCCTGCCTGCAAGCAGGCAAGTCAGGCAGCGCTTTAGATAGGAAAGGGAATGGGTTTTGGAATTCTTGAACCCCTGGAGGTTTGGCCAACTGCAGGGTCTAACAAAATGCTATGACTAACAAGGTGAAACAAATGCAATTGCAAACAGTTTAAAGTAAAGCCAGAGGTACATTTTTGCACACAAACTGATGATATCAGTTTGCAGCCTGGGATTTTAAGTTCAGTTCAGTTCAGTCGCTCAGTCGTGTCCGACTCTTTGCGACCCCATGAATTGCAGCACGCCAGGCCTCCCTGTTCATCACCATCTCCCGGAGTTCACTCAGACTCACGTCCATTGAGTCCGTGATGGCATCCAGCCATCTCATCCTCGGTTGTCCCCTTCTCCTCCTGCCCCCAATCCCTCCCAGCATCAGAGTCTTTTCCAGTGAGTCAACTCTTCGCATGAGGTGGCCAAAGTACTGGAGTTTCAGCTTCAGCATCATTCCTTCCAAAGAAATCCCAGGGTTGATCTCCTTCGGAATGGACTGGTTGGATCTCCTTGCAGTCCAAGGGACTCCCAAGAGTCTTCTCCAACACCACAGTTCAAAAGCATCAATTCTTCGGCACTCAGCTTTCTTCACAGTCCAACTCTCACATCCATACATGACCACTGGAGAAACCATAGCCTTGACTAGACGGATCTTTGTTGGCAAAGTAATGTCTCTGGTTTTCAATATGCTAGCCTACCTTTTTGGAGGTACTGCCCTGACATTTTCCATGCTTCATCCTGGCAGTTCTGTGCTTCATCCTGGCAGTTCTCTTCACACTTTCCCCCTCTAAGTGTCTTCTGCTGTGCCTATGCCATGGAATGCTCTTTCCCCAACCTCCCTTATCAAGATCCTACTATCCTTCAAATTCCCATGAAGACTTCCTTGATCCTTCCTTTCTGACATCCTGAGTTAAACATGCCCTCATTCACTTAGTAGCATAATAACTCATTCTGCTTACTAGAGGGTTCCTTGAAGGCAGATTATTTTTTAAATAATCTCCAAGATACTTTAGAACAGCAATCTGTACATAGTAGGCACTCTATAAATACTTGTTGAAATGCAGTCCAGAGAATTAAAGGGAATTTAGATTTTCCCTGATGTATGACTTAGAACTGGGACAAAAGCAACTTTGCTGAAGTATGTTTCAGAAAAATCAGGTGGGGAAAAACAGATAGCAGAAACAGAAGTGAGAGAGTGAGGCCAACAGCCCATTTCATTCTAAGAGTGTCCCCGAAAGTCTCAGAAGGAGCCAGAGATTGATCACTCTGACCTTCCTCCAAGTGTCAGGACACACCTCCCTGTGGGTGGAAGCCTATCCAAGGCTCTGCTTCCAGCCCGCA
The DNA here is from genome assembly GCA_006410635.1 of Cephalophus harveyi. Classification (NCBI taxonomy): domain Eukaryota; kingdom Metazoa; phylum Chordata; class Mammalia; order Artiodactyla; family Bovidae; genus Cephalophus; species Cephalophus harveyi. Next base: position 196,386 of record SJYT01066812.1, on the reverse strand, counting down.
GTTAACCAGGGAAAGCAGTCAATCAGAGAATGTGCTGAATCTGACCTCCTGGCTGCTGAATTCACCGAGGTCTGAGCTTCAAAGTGCTGCCGATGTCAGTTATATAAAGTTGTATGGCATGTTCTTCTCTCCTGTGGTGAGGGGAGGGTACTGGGGGGAGGATGAGGAAGGACAACAGCTATCAGCCCAAGAGAACTGCTGCAACAGCTAGGGTTCTGCCTTCCCTCACCACACACATCTCTTCCAAATGTGCCCTTGATGTTGCATTCTCCAACCCAAACAAAAAACCTGGAGAAGAAATGATTTTGCGGCTAGCTCTGTTTTCAGTACCGTGGAACATTTGCCGGCATGGTGATCCATCACCAGACTTTTTTTTTTAACCTTGCAAGATGGCCACTTGTCTTTTTAATCGGCATGTTTGTATCCATGTTGCTACTTACTTTCTCTCGAGGCCAAGTTTTCTTTCTTTTCCTTTTCCCCCGATTTTTGCCATCTGTACCTTATTTCCTTAGAGTTTTTCTTCTCTAATCCCCTCTTTGGTGCCAGGAGAAGTCATACCAATAGGCTGGAGAGATTCCGAAGCTTGATGCACAGAACTGGCTGAAAAATCTCAAGAATATCACACACATTCTGGAAATTTTGCTCTTTCATATTTGTAAGTGGGCACATAGCATGCACTTTGTGAAAAGTTGAGGCTCACGATTCATCAGAGACTCGTGATCGACCTGCTCTTAGAACTGGATCGGTATAGTCCCTGCTGCCATTCGAAGTCCTGGAGACGAGATATCCCTGGGGATGTGAGGTGGCCAGGCCTAGGAATCACAATTCCATTTAAGAGAAATAAAATCCTCACTCTTTTCTCAGGTGTTGAACTCTGTCTTAAGTCAGCAGCTGTGAAATCTGTGAAGCTTAAGGGTCATCTCCATCTTAAGAGAGCTATGGAGACTTCCCTTTTCCCTCTTAAACTGTCCTGTGGTAGATAGAAAGAGGCTGAGACTGCGATACAGACTCCCACCAAGCAGCTCTGTTATCTTGGACAAGTCACTTAAAATCTCTGGATCTTAATTTCTTTATTCATAAACAGTTAGAGTTGGAAAAGTACATTCTGTATTAGGGGGTCTATATTTCATGGAGTTCTCTCAGCTATTGGGATTGCATTGGGATGAAAAACAGGGTCTAAGAACTGGAATCCAAAGTTTTACAGAGCTTAAAGGAGTTTGTACTTTTATTTTTTTCCCCTTTTCCTTTTCTCTGCACTTTCATGCGTTTCTACTTCTTGCTTCCAACTGGGAGAATCAATTCTATGACCACATAAAAGTCTCCTTAGGCCCAATATCTTAGGCTACTTGGGTAGTTCATAAAAGATGACTGAAGTTTTAGCTCTGTCTACATGAGGCTCCCAGGCCAGACTGGAACTGAATGTTCTAATTTGTATTGAATTATTTGCCAAGCAAATATGAAGCTCTTTTGATGTAAACAGGAATATTCACACCAACATGGTCCTAGCAGCAGGCAGGCAGACCAGATCCAACTTGGATCCTGCCTGCTTCTAGTAGCTCTGCATTACTTTTGATGTAAGTTAGCTCAGCTTGATCCGTGGGATGTTCAAGGTTTGCCACCATTGGTTTTCAGTGTATTGTGTCAAAGGCCAGGGCTGCAAGATGCCTGACTTTCTGAAAAAGGATGAAATCTGAAAAATTTGTTTGGGCATTAGAATGCTTAGCATGTTTTTAAGCATGATGTAAAGATGGGTGGAAGCCTGGAATTATAGTCAGAGAATCAATCAGTGTTTATTGAGAATGTTTTGTAGGTGCTGGGGATATAGCACTGATAATGTTTCTTGAAGTGCTATTTTTGCCCTTTTCAAGTTTTCCCAAAGAGTCTAGATTTTCAGTGAATTTTCTCAAGCACACTGATTACTGTTCTACCTTTATTAAGGGAGAGGAAAGGAAAGCAGTTTTCCTTTCTAGAATTTCCAGGAGTTCCTTACAAGGATTTGCTAAGGTCGCTGTTTAACAAACAACTGATATCCGAGTTTGCTTAGGGGTTCCAGGTGTCCGTGTTTCTCTTTACATAATTCCCAGGACCTTCTTTCCAACTAAAGAGTGGTAAGTACACAAGTCAGTTTTAAAAAATCCCCAAATATAAAATGAAGTAGTCCTTGGTATATTATGGAACACCTAATAAACACAAGTTGGCCCTCTGGGGCATTTGGGAACAGATTGATGTTGATGCTAATGGTAGCTTATCTATATCTTGGGAACTGGGCTCCCTAGAGACCTCCTGACTAAGGGCTGCCTGGACTCAGAATCTGCCCTGACATTCTGGCAGAGGTGCTAAAGAGAAGCTGTCTCTCACTCTGAGGTTTTTCAGTCCATAAAGCAGCAGCAATTTTGTTGTGGAAGACCCCGGCAGAAACAACATGAGAAAATTGAAAACACATAAGCACATTTGCCGGGTTTAATAGCCCTGCTCAGGCTCTCCATCTCCGGTACCTTAGGCATAAATTGCTGACCTCTATTTAATTTTCTGAACTGTAAGAATTATGGGCCCAAAGTTCAGTGAATTGGAAGAGGTAAGCTTTTATGCCTCTGAGCCAGCTTCCCCATAAGCATTAAGTCTACAAATAAAAGCAACATTTCTATTTATACTTCCTGGGGTTTGTGTATCAGAGAAGCCAAGCACATCCCTGCAGCTAGGCGAAGGTGACTGCACGGTCAAATCTCTGTCCAGGTAGTGCGACGGAGCCTTCCAATTTGGGCCAGAGGAAACAACCAGAGCAGATGGACAAGAGATATTAAAAATAACACACGCAATTTCATTCGGAAAAGGGCACCTGCTCAAACAGTGACTGATTTACTCACAGCGGTGTTTGTTTGATTCTCCTTCTGGCCACTGGTGACAAATGTGTACTAGGGGAAGTCTTACGTCCAGACCCTTCCTGGGCACTCACCTTTAATGGTGGCCAAGGGCCCAAAGGGCAACCAGCTTCCTGTGCCCACCTGGCCGTGGGTCAACACAGCGTCACCCTCTCATTCCGGACACGCAAGAGCGTCATTCTGGCCACCACCATGCACGCAGGTGATCCAAACACCCACGTCATATTTTCTTCGTGGCCTCGCCTGACTCTTTCTGCTCCATGCTCCCTGGACCCATCTTAGCTTCTGTTTTTGTCTCTATCTCTGGTGCCCAGCGTCAGCATCATCACTTGACTCCACACACGTGTATTGAACATTGCCCACCAGCCAGGGGTGGGGGCTACCCCTGACAGACTAGAAGCTTCTCTGCTCACCCCAGTATCCTCTCAACTAGGGGGATTAACTCAGATTTGTCCTTGGCAATAATATAGGTGATTCACAGTGAAGTAAAGCTCAGCTTTGTGAAATTTGTGTTTGATTTCCCACTAGTGCTTCTTTACATGCCCTCTGTCTTTCCTCAGGGTCATTCATGACTTGCTTCTTTCCTCAAACCATTTCCTCCTGTTCTGTCAAGGCATCGACTTTCTGCTCCTTTCCCCCTGCATGTGTGCTCCAAGCAGATTCTCAATCTGGTTGCAAGTAAACCTATATGGGGAACCCCTTTCTAGGGATAAGCTTTGTATGTCATGTTGCCTAGAGCTTTCTGAAAATAACACCTCAATTCTAAAGTGTAATTCAAATGGTAAAAATTATAGCCACCTTGGCAGGCTGCTAGGGAGTTATTTTGGGGGAAGCGGTGATTCTGCTTGCAATATTCCCTGGCTCTATCCATAGGTTCTGCCTTGGCAAGGAGGTAGGTCAGGGACACCAGCATCTTAAGCTATTTTATTCAAGCCCAGTGCAGGGTCCTGGACCACTAATAGGCCTGCAGCTGCAGAAGATATAATGTGGTCAGTCTTTTATTTCTTTAAACCACTCGCGTTGGAGCTATTTGTTATTTGACTGTAGTGATAGTTTCCTTGTTTTCCTCTGAGCAACCTGACAGAGTTGAGTAAGCCCGTATTGCACTGCCTCCCTGCCCGCTTCTCTAGTGATGCTCAGACTTTCCTAAACATTTGTCACAAAGCACTTTCTTCTAAAGACTTCTGCTTGTGTCCGTGGCAGCACTTTTCAAACTCATATGTGCCTATCTCCTGGAAATCTGGTTAAAATGTAGGTTCCTGGATAGTTTTCACCAAACTCCCAAGTGTTTGTTGATGGTGCTGGTTCCTAGAGCTGGCTTTCAGCAGAGTAGGTCTAGACCTTCACTGTCCAACATAGCACTCATTGGCTGTATGCGGCTACTGAGCTTTTGGATGCGACTGGTTCAAAGACGTGCCTTAAGTGTAAAATACACACCAGATTTTGAAGACATAGTATATAAAACAAGAATGTAAAGAAGTCTCAGAGATAATTTTTAAAAATAATATTGGTTTAGATTTTGAAATTATAGTATTTTGAATATATTTGATTCCATAAAACATATTCTTATTTATTTCACCTTTTAATTTTTACTTTGTAAAAAGAAACATGACTACAAGACAATTTTAAATGACATCCGGGACTTGTGTTACATTTCTGTGGGACGGTGTCTGACCAGAGAACCGTGCAGCAGAAGAGAGATGAATTGCCAATTTGAGCTCTGGTCATCTCCTTGCATTTCTGTCCTGCGGCCCCAGCATATTTAATTGCTATTAGCTCCTTGTCTAGCTTGCCTTGCTTCTAACATTAGGATCTAGGTTGATTTCTTATTTCTGGGTGTTCTCTGGGCCCAACCTAATTACTCACTATTCTCACAGTTCTGACTTCCATCTCAATCTCCATGATTCGTCACTTCCCAAAGCCTCAGTAAGATGGTGGCTCAACCCTGTCCAGATTGGAAGAATCATTCCTGCTAAGAACAAGGGAAGAACATGTTGTAAGTATAAAATTGCCTTTAGATAAGAGAAAAATAGTAAAAGAAGGAACACTTTCGAATGTCCTTGATGACTTCAACAGATAGAATGGATTCACAATTAGAAGGAGGTTATTTTATTTAGGATTGTTGACTGAGAAAAGCCTGTTTCAATGCATGCTGTGGCTTAACTGAATCCACGTTTATAGTGAGTGTGTGCACAGGAGAAGCAGTCCCCACACTGGGGCTAATCTCTGGGAGTAGTAAGTGTTCTCTAACTCAGTTGCCTTCTCCCAAACTGAGACTCCTGAAACAGACATGCAGTGATGTGGCTTTGGGGAGGTTTAGAAAGAAGAATGAAGGAGAAGAGGGAGAGTTAACAAACAGTTGGGATGAAAATGATTTGCTCTGGGCATCTTGCTTGAAATTACAGTGAAATCTTTTGTAAATTGCTAAATTTCTTGCTTTTGGGGTGCCAAAGGATCCGAGATTGCTCTTTACCATGTTCCTCATACTCCTGTTATCATTCTCAAGATGGGAGGGAGACTGTAGAAGGCTGTGATAAAAAATGGAGAGTGGAGAGGAATGGACTAGCTTGCCACAGGGTAGAGAAAAACAGGAAGAATGAAATGATAAAGAGGTAAAGGGTCAATGAATAAAATATGAGAAAAGATGTTAGGAGAAAGAAGCATGCTGTTTTCCATTTCCTCCACACTGCTGGCTGGAATGTAGATGTGATGTCTGGAGCTCATGTAGCCATATTGGACTTTGAGGCAGAACATGTTGATATTGTGGAGCAACAAGAGAAGGAACTCAATTTTTTATGACTGGGGAGCCCATACTACGCTATTTTGCTGACCTCCAGATTTCATTTTCATAAGAGCTGAATTAAAAATCTTCCATCTGGCTTAATCTACTATTCTTCAGAATTGCTCCTTCTCACAATTAAGCTAATTCTCCTGAGCACTGAGACATGGAATGCATATAACTTGGGGAAATGAGCGCAGTGGCCTAAAGGCATATGAGAAAACTAGGGGCTAGTGTTGGGGTTTCTTATGAGAGCAAAGCATGTTAGGGGAGACGGAGAAGAGCACCAGGCTGGAGAGAGAGTGTAATTAGGACCAGGGAGACAGCACCCACAGCAGTAACAAGAGTGGGATCAGACAGACCAGGATTTTAGTGCCAGCTATGTCACTCACTAGCTTTGTGACCTCAGAAACATGCGTTATGTCTCTGAGTCTCAGTTATCTCATATATACTTTGGGGATAAGAATCATCCTTGCTTTTTAGATTTTTGTGAGGAATCAATGAGAAAATGCACATGAAGTGCTTGCATAGTGCCTGGCACAGAGTGAATGCCACCTGTTATTATTTGAAAGAGAAGGCAGGAAGCCCTGAGGACACATTCCATCTAGTGCTTTTGATTTTGAAGGTCTCCTACAAGCATTCTTAGGACTAGGACTGTAAAGTCCCTATGGGAACATATAAGGCTAGAATCTAAGTTGATGGAAGAAGGGCTCGTCACTAATTAAACTAATTAACCATTCATCAGAGCAGCCTGTGGGGTAATACTGTCATGGGTATCTCCACTCACAAGAAAAATAATAGCATCATTAGCAGCAACCTGTCAGGCAAATAAGGCAAAAAGTTCTGAAGCAGCAGCCACCTGCTCGGTGTGTCTAATACTTTTCTTTCTCTGGAAAGAACAGCAGGTTGTGAGAAAGATGTTTTGCCTATGACAGTTACAGAGGGCACGGCAGCGGGCGGGGCACCTTCTTGTGCTCCTCTAAAGAGTAATGATATAGTAGTAACAGTAACATTAATACATTAATAATAATGGTGTATCCGTTATCTATTGCCACAATGATGCTACATAAGAAACAATATTGTAACAAACAAACCCTCAGTGGCACACAATGACACAGATTTCTGTATCTCAGGAGTCTGTGGAATTTAGTTGATTTGACCTGGCTGATGTCTGCTAGATTAGTTCATGCTTCTGATGTTAGCTGCAGTTTGGGTGCGTGCTCTGCAGCTCTAGGTTAGATTTGCTTATGTATGCGGAGTTGGCTAGGACTCCCTGGCCTAGAATTGGCTCAGTCAGGATGATTGAGAGCACTCTCACTGGTTCCTAGTTCTCATCCTCCAGCAGCTCAACCTCTGTCTTGAAGGATACAGCAGAGCAGCAAGGTCAAGTACATCCAAACAGGCAAATCATCCTCTACTTGGTCTTGTTCACTAATGTCCCACCAGCCAAGCCTGGAGCCAGTGTGGGAGGGTCCCACTGAAACAAAAATAGCAAAGAATAGGGAGCTGAGGGTGTTGACCAATTGCAGCAGGTGTTATTAATAGTAACTGATGTTGCAAACATGCAGTCTACATCACTGCTAAGCTCTGTTCATTATTATCTCATATAATCTGCCTCTACCCCTATGAAGGAGGTACAAGTATCATCCTGATTTTGTAGATGAGCAACAGAGGCACAGAGAAGTCATAGACTTGGTATTTAGTGGAGCTAGGCTTTGGGACTTCCCTGGTGGCTCAGAGTAAAGAATCTGCCTGCAATGCAGGAGACCTGAGTTTGATCCCTGGGTCTGGAAGATCCTCTGGAGAAAGGCATGGCAACCCACTCCAGTATTCTTGTCTGGAGAATCCTCATGGACAGAGGAACCATGTACAGGCCATGGGGTCACAAAGAGTCGGACACAACTGCGTGCACACACAAACACACACACACACACACACTGGAGCTAGTCGTGGACCTCACATACCTAACTCTGAAGCCCATGTATTTAACTTCTGTACCACACTGCTTCCATTCATGACCATGTTAAGGTATAGCTCATTTTCTGGGAGTTTCTTTTTAAAGGAATCTTTATAGATTCCTCTAGATCTGGTTGAGAATGAGGGGAAAGCATGTTGTAGAAATAATTTAAAGTCTGATAGCTCCTTTGCTTTGAGTTCACTTTATACAGATTCAATTCTGCTCCCCAGTGGTGACTCAGTGGATTTCCACTGTCCACTTCCTCCAAGGCAGTGGGCAAGACTTAGACATTAGAAAGTGCAGAAGTCTGAATGTTGCCATCCATGCTGTACCATCTTACACTTGGTGATTATTATCTTGGGACTTAAGTTGTTCTTATGCTGTTTCATCTAGCATATACTTTAAGTGGTTATATAAATACAAGAGGTGCTCAATTAATTCTATACTCTGACATTTTAAAGTTCTGCATATCTGCCTAGTGATCAGATATTGGTGTATAAAACTGGAAAACACCTTGCACTTTGTTCATGTGCCAAGTCTTATTCTCCTTCTTTGCTCAGTACTTAAGGAGCCACAACTTTTTTTTTTCCCACTGAAAAAAGAGAGAAGATGATCATTAAAAGGAGAGGAGGCATGTTGTGTGTATGTGTGTATGACAGTGTAATGTCTTGATATGGCTAATCAATGAATAAAAGTAATTTGAGGAAGATTTAAGTTCAGCATTTCTGCAGATGTAAGAGAGACAACTCTTCAATTTCTCTGTGAAATTACCTCCTGAGACACCTTGATAAGGGACTCAGGTTCTGTTCACCTCATGCATCTGGAAGCCTGGTCAACACAAACAGAATAAGCAGCCATGCCCGAGGGCCATTCATCTTCGGCTGTTAATGCCGGGACCTCTGAGATCCTGACCTGCTGCTTAGACCTCTGGTGTGACCCTGATCACCCTGCCTTTTCACCTCTTGGCTGCCTGGACCTCTGCTGATTCTTTCACCTCTTCCCCTCCTCATGTTTCACGGATTCCTTCTTCCTACTTGAGTCCCATGTCCTGAATCCAACCGTTCAGCCCAGGCCTACTTCTTTCTTTCCTCTGAGGAAGGTTCTTGCCTCAGCTCTGCTTATTCTTCATCTCAACACATTGACTCAAAGCCCCGTGGTCTTGCTTGGATCTCATTATTTCTCATCCTCCCATCCTAACACTTCGCTCTACTCACATAGACTCCCAAGTGACAGGATTCCACTTCTAAATCTCCTCCCTCCTTTTCCAGTCCCAACCCATAGAGCCAGGACAAAACCTAGGACAGTCAGTCTTCACTTGTCTGGAATATATATTAGCTGTCAGACTGAGCCAAGCACTTTACAGTCATTCTTTTATTTATTTTTTAATATTTACTTATTTATTTATTTGATCGCATCAGGTCTTAGTTGTGGCATGTGGACTTAGTTAACCTGCGGCGTGTGGGATCTTTGTTCCCGGACCAGGGATAGAACCCACATCCCCTGCATTGCAAGGAAGATTCTTAACCACTGGACCACCAGGAAAGTCCCAGTCATCTTTTTGTTTAATCCTCACAACAACGTATGCAGCAGGTACTGTGGTAATTTTTCCACTTTGTGAAAGTGGAAATCAAGACAGGGAGGGCAGGACATTTATCTAAGGTCACACTGGTACTGAATGATGACGCCAGGCTTCTGAACCACGTCTGATTAACTCCAGAGCCTGTGCCTTGATTCACTATATTCTCTTCCAGATTTCTTCCTGAAGCCAAATCAAGCTGTTCACCACTCCATTTTGGGGTCAATCTTGCTTTTCTTCAGTCCCTTCCTCTACTCCCCCTCCCCATAGTCCATGCTAGTCCAAGCTCCCTAAGCAAAGTTCACACCCATGTGATATGTTTTCAAAATCCCTCTGCCTTATCCCTAGACAGTATTTCACAAATTTAAGCCAGCTATAAATCCTGCTTCCAGCTTTTCAATCATGAGTCTTTGAAAGAGATAAAACAGGCCAGCAGAGATTCTGGTTCTAAAAGTCTTACAGTCTGTTTTTGCTTGGCCTCACAGGTTTAAAAAGTTTTGGTTAAAATTACGGCTGTTTACATAACCTTTACAGATTATCCTTCAGATTCTTGAAGAGACTTCAGTCATCTCTGAATCCTTTTTCTTTCACCTACATCCTAATGGCTTGGTGGATCCTGAGGCTTACATGGTGATGAATGAAATTGGGATTTGAGTTTAATAGGTGCTAAATAAAGAACTTTTATTTCCCTGCTGGATAAGCCCCCTATCCCACCCTCTCAGCTCAAATGCCTGTGTGCTGGTTTAACCAGGCAGAGAAGAGCCATTCTGATGGCAGAGCTAGAGGGCTCAAGAGTTGTGCCAGTTGCCTCATCTGGCTTTCTGGGTTGATATGGAGTGCAGGGCATGTACTGAGGTTGGCTGGACTGCTCTGGGCCTAGCCAAGGGGGAGGTGGCCAGAAGCAGGTGGAAGGCAGTCAGAGGGAACTATAGGCTCAGTTCATGGTGGCCTGACTGTGGGAGCCACAGATGCCACCATGCTCAGCAGGGAAGATCCCTTGCACATGGCCTTTATTTCTGTTCAGTTCTGCTAATGTTTACCCTGGCTCCTATTTTATTGTCTAGGCTCTGTCCTAGGTTATAAAGACACAGGGCTGAATGAGAAAAGGTCCATGAGCTTAAGCAGCTAATAGTCTGGGGCAGAAGGAAGACATAGCTAGAGAGAGAAATGACTAGGGTGCTGCTTATGACTCTAACTGAGTACTGTGTGGGTTTTTCCTCATAAGATATGCGGCATGTGTTGAGCTGGTGGAGCAGAGATTTGTGCACTTGGAAGTGAGTGCTGCTGCTCCAATAAATCTCTTCCTTTACTGAACAGAGATTTCTTTAGACACCGGATCTCCTACCCTTCATTCCACTTGGACTCCATGTGGGTCCTGCTCCATTCTCTGGAGACCTCATGTCAGGCAGGGAGTCAGAGAACATTCTGGTTTGGGCCATGCTTTAAAAAAATTTTTTTCCAGTTTTATTGAAATTTAATTGACAAATAAAAATTATATATATTTAGGATATAAAATGTGATAATTTACTGTACATGCACATTGCAAAATGATTTAAAAATCAAGTTAATTAACACATCTATCACCTCACATGTACCGTTTTTTAGAGAAAAGGGGATGAGAATGCTTACCATCTACTCTCTTAGTAACTTCCAGTCTACAATATAGTATTATTAATTATAGTCAGCATGCTGTACATTAGATCCTGGAAGATACTCATCTTTTTTGGTATCCTTTGACCAACATCTTCCCACTTCCCCTACCCCTAACCCCTGGCAACCACAGTTCCTCTCCCTGGTTCTACAAGTTAAACTTTTTTAGATTTTGTATATAAGTTGAGATCAGACAGTATTTATCTTTCTCTCTCTGATTTCTTTCACTTAGCATAGTGTCTTTCAGGTTTATCCATCCATGTTGTTGTGAATGGGAGAGTTTCCTTCTTTCTCACAGCTGAGTTATATATGTGTGTGTGTGTGTGTGTGTGTGTATGTGTATGTGTGTGTATAACAATACATATGTATGTGTATTGTCATTTCATTACTCAGTCATGTACAACTCTTGGCAATCCCATGGACTGTAGCCCACCAGGCTCCTCTGTCCATGGGATTCTCCTGGCAAGAGTACTGGAGTGAGTTGCTATTTCCTTCTTCGAGGGTTCTTCCTAATCCAGGGATTGAATCTGCATTTTCTGCACTGGCAGGCAGATTCTTTACCACTGAACCAGTAGGGAAGCCCATATACGTATAGACATATATACTATATATAATATACACAATATTATATAATACATAATACATATATATATACACACACACACACATATATAAATATATATATATGGGCTTCCCAGGTAGCGCTAGTGGTAAAGAACCCATCTGCCAGTGTGAGAGATGTAAGACATGAAAGTTCAATCCCAGGGTTGGAAAGATACCCTGGAGGAGAGCATGGCAACCAGCCTCAGTATTCTTGACTGGAGAATTCCAAGGACAGAGGAGCCTGGTGGCTACAGGGCATAGGGTCACAAACAGTCAGACACAGATGAAGTGATTTACCATGTGTGTGTGTATATTTATATATACGTATTTATCAAAGATTAATCCTGTGTCAGTTGCTTCATTTGCAATTATTTTCTCCCATTCTAAGGGTTATCTTTTCATTTGCTGTGCTTTTTTTTTAAAGCTCTTACTTTCAATTAAGTTTCTTTCATTTATTTTTGTTTTCATTTCTGTTACCCTAGGAGGTGGGTCAAAGAGGATCTTGCTGTAATTTATGTCAGTGTTCTGTGAATGTTTTCCTCTAAGAGGTTTATAGTTTCTGGTTTTACATTTAAGTCTTTAATCCATTTTGAGTTAATTTCTGTGTGTGGTGTTAGGAAGTGTTATAATTTCATTCTTTTGCATGTAACCATTCAGTTTTCCCAGCACCACTTATTGAAGAGGCTGTCTTTTCTCCATTGTATAGTCTTGCCTCCTTTGTCAAAAATAAGGTGTCCATAGATACATGAGTTTGTCTCTGGGCTTTCTGTCTTGTTCCATTGAGCTATATTTCTGTTTTTGTGCCAGTACCATACTGTCTTGATTACTGTAGCTTTGTAGTATAATCTGAAGCAAGGCAAGTTGATTCCTCCAGCTGTTTTTCTTCCTCAAGATTGCTTTGGCTATTCAGGAGCCTTTGTGTTTCTATACACATTGTACAATTTTTTGTTCTAGTTCTGTGGCAAACGCCATAGGTAATTTGGTAGAGATAGTACTGGATCGCCTTGGGTAGTATAGCCATTTTCACAATATTGCTTCTCCCAATCTAAGACCATGACATAGCTCTCCATCTGTCTGTGGCATCTTTGATTCCTTTCATCAGTGTCTTGTAGTTTTCCGCATACAGGTCTTTTGTCTCCTTAGGTAGGTTTATTCCTAGGTATTTTATTCTTTTTATTGCAGTGGTGAATGGGATTGTCTCCTTAGTTTCTCTTTCTGATTTTTATTGTTAGTGTATAGGAATGCAAGGGATTTCTGTGTACTGATTTTGTATCCTGTGACTTTCCTCATTTCATTGATTAGCTCTAGCAATTTTCTAGTGGTATCTTTAGGATTTTCTGTGTACAGTATTATGTCATTTGCAAACAGTGAAAGTTTTACTTCTTTTTTTTCCAATCTGAATTCCTTTTATTTCTTTTTCTTTTCTGACTGCCGTGGCTAGGACTTCCAAAATGATGTTGAATAATAGTGGTGAGAGTGGGCACCATTGTCTTATTCATGATATTAAAGGAAATACTTTCAGTTTTTCACCCCTGAGAATAATGTTTCCTGTGGGTTTGCCATATATGGCCTTTGTTATGTTGAGGTAGATTCCTTCTATGTCTATTTTCTGAAGAGTTCTTTTTTTTATGTTGAATTTTATCAAAAACTTTTTCTATATCTATTGAGATTATCATACGATTTTTATCTTCAGTCTAACATGGTGTATCACATTGATTGATTTGCATATATTGAGGAATCTTTGCATCCCTGGGATAAACTCCATTTGATCATGGTATATGATACTTTTAATGTGTTGTTGGATTCTGTTTGCTAGTGTTTTGTTGAAGATTTTTGCATCTATGTTCATCAGTGATATTGGCCTGTAATTTTCTCTTTTTTTGTGATATCTTTGGTTTTAGTATCAGTGTGATGACGGTCTTAGAAAGGAGTTTGGGAGTGTTCCTCCATCTGTAATTGTTTAGGAGAGTCTGAGAAGGATAAGCATAAGCTCTGCTCTAGACGTTTGATAGAATTTGCTTGTGAAGCCATCTGGTTCTTTGTTTTTTATTTTGGGGAGATTTTTGGTCAGAGTTTCAATTTCTGTGGTCTGGTCATAATTTCTATTCCTTTCTGGTTCAGTCTTAGAAGGTTCTACTTTTCTAAGAATTTGCCCATTTCTTCAAGGTTGTCCATTTTATTGGCATATAGTTACTTATACTAGTCTCTTATGATACTTGGGATTTCTAGGTTGTCTATTGTAACCTCTCCTTTTTCATTTCTAATTTTATTGATTTGAGACTTTTTATGTTTGTTTTTTTGATCAGTCTGGCTAATGGCTTGTCAATTTTGGTTATCTTCTCAAGGAACTGCTTTTAGTTTTATTAATCTTTGTTATTGTTTTCTTCATTTCTTTTTCATTTATTTCTGCTTTGAATTTTATGATTTCTTTCCTTCTACTAACTTTGGAAAGTTTTTTGTTCTTCATTTTCTATTTGCTCTAAGTGTAAAGTGATGTTGTCTATTTGATGTTTTTCTTGCTTCTCGAGGTAGGATTGTATTGCTGTAAACTTCCCGTTTAGAACTGCTTTTTCTGCATCCCACAGGCTTTGGATTGTCATGCTTTCATTATCATTTGTATCTGGGTGGTTTTTTATTTCCTCTTTGATTTCTTCAGTGACATCTTTGTTATTTGCAAGTGTGTTGTTTAACCTCCATGTGTTTGTGTTTTTAGAGTTTTTCTCCTATAATTGATATCTAATCTCATAGTATTGTGGCCAGAAAAGATGCTCGACATGATTTCAGTTTTCTTAAATATACCAAGACTTGATTTGTGACTTAAGATATGATTTATCCTGGAGAATGTTCAGTGTGCACTTGAGAAAAAGTATATTCTGATGCTTTTGGATGGAATGCTTTGTAGGTATAAAATAGGTCCATTGGGCATAATGTGTCATTTAAGGCTTGTGTTTCCTTATTAATTTTCTGTCTGGATGACCTCTGGTGTAAGTTGGTTGTTAAAGTCCCCTACTATCATATGTTGCTGTCAATTTCACCTTTTATGCTTGTTACCGTTTGTCTTATGTATTGAGGTGCTCCTATGTTGGGTGCATAAATATTTACAATTGTTATGTCTTCTTCTTGGTTGATCCCTTGATCATTTTATAGTGTCTTTCATTGTCTCTTGTTTTATTCTTTATTTTAAAGTCTATTTCATCTGTGATAATTGCTACACTGCCTTCCTTTTGATTTCCATTTGCATGGGATATCTTTTTCCACCCTCTTACTTTCAGTCTGTATGTGTCTCTAGGTCTGAAGTGGGTTTCCTGTAGATAGCATGTATATTTTGTATCCATTCAGTCAGTCTGTGTCTTTTGGTTGGATTGTTTAGTCTATTTACATTTAAAGTAATTGTTGACATTTATGTTCCTATTAGCATTTTCTTAATTGTTTTGGGTTTGTTTTTGTAGGTCTTTTCCTTCTCTTGTATTTCTCGCCTAGAGAAGTTCTTTTAGCATTTGCTATAAAGATACTTTGGGGATGCTGAGTTCTCTTTAACCTTTGCTTGTTTGTAAAGCTTTTTGTTTTTCCATCAATCTTGAATGAGATAACTGTTAGATAGAGTAATCTTGATTGTATGTTTTCCCTTTCATTACTTTAATTGCACCCTTTCATTGGCACTCTCTCTGGCCTGCAGAGTTTTTGCTAGAAGATCAGCTGTTAACTTTATAGGGATTCCCTTGTATGTCATTTATTGCTTTTCCTTTGCTGCTTTTAATATTTTTCTTTGTGTTTAATTTTTGTTAGTTTTATTAATATGTGACTCAGCATGTTTCGCCTTGAGTTTATCCTGTATTGCACTCTCAGTGCTTCCTGGACTTGACTGACTATTCCCTTTCCCACATTAGAGAACTTTTCTTCTTCTGGGTCCCCTATAATTTGAATATTGGCGCATTCAATTTCATATTGTCCCAGAGGTCTCTAAGACTACCTGTAATTCTTTTCATTCTTTGTCTTTATTCTGCTCTTCAGCAGTTATTTCCACCATTCTATCTTCCAGCTCACTTATCCATTCTTCTGCCTCAGTTATTCTGCTATTGATTCCTTCTAGAGTATTTTTAATTTCAGCAATTGTGTTGTTTGTCACTGTTTGCTTATTCTTTATTTCTTCTAGGCCCTTGTTAAAATGTTGAAAGATTCTTCTATTTTTTCCATTCTGTTTTTGAGATTTTGGATCATCTTTATTATCATTACTCTGAATTCTTTTTTCAGGTAGTTTGCCTATTTCCTCTTCATTTATTTGGTCTTGTGGAGTTTTACCTTGTTCCTTCATCTGCATAATATTTTTCTGTCTTTTCATGTTTTCTAACTTATTGTGCTTAAGATCTCCTTTTCCCAGGCTACAGGGTCATAGTTCTTCTTGCTTTTGATCTTTGCTCTCAGTGGGTGAGGATGGTCCAGGGGCTTATGCAGGCTTAGTGTTGGGAGTGCCTTGTGCCTGCATTCTTGTGGGAGGAGTTAAGTTTTTTTCCCTCTGATGGGCAGGACCTTGTGAGGTTGTGTGTTTTGGGTGTCTGTGGGCCACCTGTCTGCTTATGATTGGGTTTGTTTTCCTATCTTGCTGGTTGTTTGGGTGAGGCATCCAGCAGTATGTGCTGCAGGTAGCTGGGTGATGCCAGATCTTGGATTCAAGTGGAGGCCTTCATGGGCATTCTCACTGATTAATACACCTGGGACTCAGGAGTGTGCTGATGGTCTAGAATCCTGGACTCTCCACTCCCACCCCAGAGACTCAGACCCAGCATCTGATTGGGGAATCAAGATCCCACAGCTGTTTGTCATGGAAATAAAGTGGATTGAAACAAACCAAAGAAACAAAAAATGAAACCAAGACAGATGGCAAAAGAAAAATCAGGCAAATAGAAACAAAAGCAAAGGAACACACACACAACAAAACCAAAAGACAGCAACAAAAACAAAGGACAAGAGAGTGACCCAGTGAGCAAAGGAAGCCAAAAAATCATACCAACCAATTAAAAACAAAATTAACTAAAACAAAAAACAGAAAACAAACCAAAGCAGAGTGCCAACTGAGAAATGAAGCAAAGAAAACCAGACAAACAAGCAGAAATGGTGAAAAAATAGAAAAGCAAAATTAAAGAGAAGTATATAAAAGATCTATGTCTATTAACGAAAAGCTACAAGAAAAGAACCAAAATAAATAAATAAACACCAACAAAACAAGCAAACAAAAAAGTCTCAAAGAACTGCAGAAAGCCAAAGTAGAAGTAGAAATATGTAAAAGAAATTTAAAAATGTGATTTAAAAATGTTCCCCAAAGCCTAAATAAAAATAGTAATAATAAAAACAACAGAGAAAAAAAAGAGGAGGGAAAAAAGCCAGAAGCAACCACAGAGCAAATCAAAACATGAGAATAATAATAAATGTTTTCTTTGTGTCCCAACTATCAGCATCCTTTCCCCCAGCTAGAAGACAAAGCCCACCTCCGCCTCTCTAGGAGGCCCTCCAGTGCTTGGGAGGGCTGATCTCTGGACCTGTTGTGGGGACAGCTCAGACTTTAATCTGGTCCTATTCCTGTGTGTGCTTGTCTCCAGTGTCCACAGCTTGCAGAGCTCTAGAGGGTTTTCTTTTTGGGGTACACTCATTGTCCTTTTATATATTCCAAAGGCACAGAGTCTACCTGGTCGATCTTGTGAATTTAGTCTGCAGCTTACTTAGCTGATGGAAAGTTTTTTGATTCTCTTCCTTACTTGCTCCAAAGCTGGAGCTCAATTGTGATTTTATGCCCACTTCTGTATGGGGTCATCCATAGGAGTTTGCTCCTGAGGCTGTCCTGGAGGACGTGGGTCTGCCCCAGAAAGGACCAGATGAGGAGGTGGCATGGCTGCTTGGATTGCAGGGACGCTGGCAGCACCAGGAAAGCCGGAGGCCACCAGCGCAGGACATGTGGCTCTATTAGGATTCTTTTCTAGCCTCTGGGAGCTTACAGTCAACGGGCTTCCCTGGCTGATCCTTCTCTATTGCTCAGTGCATCAGGCACTCAAAGGGCCACTCTTGGAGGGAGGGGAGGTTACAGTGATGGCTCCAGCCCCTGCCCATGACTCAGTAGTAGCAGCCTGCCTCCACACCCACTTTCCTCCCAAGGCATTCCCCACAATGGGTTTCCACCCTCCCATCTCCTCAGGCCATCGCCCCATAGTCAAAAACAGTCCTGGCTCCCCCCAGGGACTGCTCTCCTGTCCCTGCCTCCAGCTCCCAGCCACTGTGCGCGTTGGTGGGCTTGCATCCCTGTTTTGGGGTATGTAGGGCCGTGGCACGGATGGTCTGTGTGGTTCTCACTCCATTCAGATTGTCACAGATCAGCTGCCTCACTCTCTGATAGTCTCAAATGTTTCCCCTCTATCCCAACCGATTGCCCCGGATGCAGGGGTATCGCCCCTGCTTCAGCTTCCCAACCCTCAGCTGCAGGTCTTGTCCCGCTTTCTCTCCTTCTCTCTTCTTTCCTTCATCCTACAGAGCTCTGTGTGGATCCACATATTTCTTTCCAGTTGTCATGGACTTCGGCTGGTATCAGCTGGTGTTTTATGAGAACTGCTGCATCTGTAGATGTGTTCTTAATGCATCCATGGAAGGACATTTGCTCCATGTCCACCTACTCCTCCACCATCTTGTCAACTCTCTGTTCCTAATTATTATGTATTTAACCACTAACATCATAATCCAACCGAGTTATGTCCTACAGTAATTATTTATTTATTTAAATAAATAAAAACATGAAAGCAACATTGATTTATAACAGTATATAAGTTCCATGTTTACAGCATTATTTTTCTACTTCTCTATAGCCTACAACATGCTTACCACCAAAAGATATTTTTCATCCATCATCATACAGTGGTCCCCTTTTACTCATTTCACCCTCCTCCCAGCGCCTTACCCTCTGCTAACCACTACTCTCTTTTTTGTACTCCCATGCTTATTTTTGTTTGGTTTGGTTTGTTATTTCATTTTGTTTGTGTTTATTAGTTTTTCATATTCCACATGTGAGTGAAATCATATGATGTCTTTCTTTGACTTCTTTCCCTTAGCACATTACCCTGAAGGTCTCTATTTATTTTTAAGTAGAGGGAGCTTAATGGAACGGAGTAAACTGCTACTTGGGCAAGGAGAAGTTCCCTGGAAGATATTTAGAAAGATGATCATTTGACAGAATGTGTTCTATACATCTTTGTGTGTATATGAGATACACACAGTTCAAACCACTATTAAGGAGTATACACTTGAGCTTTATCACCAAATACCATAAAAATTGCAGTTAGAAGCCTCCACATGATTTCCTTCCTTATGGATGTTGGCAGTATGTCAAGAGCAAATATATATATAGGGTTCTATTAGATTTGTCTGTATAGTATTTTGGCCTTGAATTAGTCGAATGGTTCTCAGTGGGGGAAGTGCTGCCCCCTAGGGACATTTTGGGAAACAGCGAGGGTGGTTTTGGTGTCACAATGATTGGAGGTTACTACTGAAGAAAAGTTATGACCAACCTAGATAGCATTTTCAAAAGCAGAGACATTACTTTGCTGACTAAGGTCCGTTTAGTCAAGGCTATGGTTTTTCCTGTGGTCATGTATGGATGTGAGAGTTGGACTGTGAAGAAGGCTGATCGCCGAAGAATTGATGCTTTTGAAGTGTGGTGTTGGAGAAGACTCTTGAGAGTCCCTTGGACTGCAAGGAGATCCAACCAGTCCATTCTGAAGGAGATCAACCCTGGGATTTCTTTGGAAGGAATGATGCTAAAGCTGAAACTCCAGTACTTTGGCCACCTCAT
>SJYT01066812.1:146551-161006 GCA_006410635.1 Cephalophus harveyi | reverse complement strand
TGCCAATCTCCTGTAGCTCTGACGCCTGGCAAGCAGGAAAGGACTGTGTGTGGCTGCTCCGGTGTCAGGGCCTCCATAAAGGTCACTGCTCAGGAGTCTGGCAATTCGGGGATTTGTGGC
Source organism: Cephalophus harveyi (assembly GCA_006410635.1). Lineage (NCBI taxonomy): Eukaryota > Metazoa > Chordata > Mammalia > Artiodactyla > Bovidae > Cephalophus > Cephalophus harveyi. The sequence goes on along the minus strand of SJYT01066812.1, from coordinate 160,886 downwards.
CACCGAGGAGGAGCCTGGGGTCAGCAGCCCATTTGGACCGGCTGTTGGAACTCAGCTGTGGACATAAATCAAATGCTGTCCTATCCTGGTGTGAAATCTTTAAGCTCCAGCACCCAACCCTGAGACCATCCTGTTTCCCTCCTTTTCAACTTCCTTTCCTCTCCTTCCACCCCAACACACACAGAAGAGGAACTTCTAATGGGTTTCTCCTCACCCGTAATTGATTTCAAATGTTCCCTGAAGTTGCCCAGCTGACTAACCACCTGTAACTCCAAGTGGCCGGAGGCTGAGTCAGTAAGTCCATGGCGGGATTGGAGCCCAAGCCCAGGCTTCTTCATTCAACAAATATTTATTGAGTGCTTTGCCATGCAAAGCAGGGCAAGGCTCTGTGGCGGAATACAAAGATGTCTAAGAAACTGTCCCTGACTTGAAGATGAGTTTTCCTTCTCTGAGGATCCAGGTTGAGGAAGAGATCCCAGGGCAGAATTTGGGAGTCAGACCTGGAATCAGATTCCATGTGACACTTATCAGTGCTGGGATCTGTGGCAATCCATTCAACTTTTCTGAGCTTTGGTTTCCTCACATGGAGAAATGAGAAAATATCTCAAAGAGTTGTTATAGTGTTTAAAGAACTCATGTATGTAAAGTGCCCAACACAGACTTGACTGTAAAATTCATTTATGAAGTGGTATTAACAGCAGGAGGTGATCTTTGCTAACAGCAGTGCTAACCTGCCAACCTGTAATCTTTTCTTAGATAGGGTATTAATTTCTTAAGAATTTAACTTGCTCATCTGTCCAACAGGATTGGTGGTAAATAGGCTTTTTATTTTTTTGCAAGATGGTCTCAAGATGATTGAGAACACTATTGAGTCAGTGGCTTGAAAAGACCATTTTTTGTTGTTTTTTGATCTTTTTTTTTTTTTTTTTTTAGCTTCGGCTATACTATTTAATACATTAGACAATGGTCCAAGGCTTTTTTGGGCTCATGCACCCTTTTGGGAATATGATGGAAGCTCTGCTCACTTTTTAGCAATATGCTCATGTCACATACTTCATGCAGGTTTCAAAGGTCTCTGAATTTCCTGGTAGGAAGGTCAGCATTTGCTGACCTTGTTTAAGGCATATGGATAGCTTTTTTGTTTTGAACGACCCCAGAGAAATGAGATTTCAAAGGACACTGTAACATCCCCTTCTCTCAGTAAGGGAGTAGCAGCCCCAGGGTGAGGAGTTCTGTTGATGTGGGATGTGGAGCTTCGCAGAAGGCAGATTGACACATGGAAGTATCCACAGAGAGGTAAAGAGAGTTTAAAAGGAAGGTCACGTGTGCTGCCTCCCCTGGTATCCAGCAGGGCTCGTCACATGTGAAGCGCCGCGTCCATACCTTCCCCAGGGCTCCTGTGAAGATAAGGTTCCATTACCCTCCTCCTCAGCTGCCTCTTCCTGTCCTGCACTGGTGGCCAAGGTCAGAGTGTTTGCCCTCGTGGGACCCTGAGGAATTGCCCATTTTATTCTCACTTAGTTCTGCTCCTTGATCTTGCCCCAGACATGCGGTGAAGTCATAGTAACCCTGCGTGAAAGAACTGTGGATGCGAGGTTGTTGGTCTCTGGGGGTGGGTATGCCCCCTGTGATGGGAATGAGATCCATGAGTCTGCTTGTGTGGGCAAGCCATGTGGCTTGATGGTTAGCATCTGTGTACAGAAGAGTCTGTCCCGTGGAGGTGTAGTCCTCCAGAAGAGAGGCATTGTCTGGTTTTAGAAGGGAAACAGATGGTCAGGCTGCCCCCTCTTTTCACAGCTCCCTGACCCTTGTCCACGGAATCTTCTGGATCCCTTGTGTGGAAATGATCTCCTCCACTTCTCTGTCTCCACAGTCCTTGACCTGTGACTTCCTGGGGTACACATTGCTCCCTGCTGCCATAGATCTATACAGGTCTTGTTTTTATTTACTGAAAGTTCCCCAGGAGCCAAATGCGTGTCTGATTCACTTTTGTCGTCCCTAAGTACCTAGCACAGTGTTAGACTGTCAGCTATGTTTGTAGAATGGATAAAGTAGAAAGTTAGGTTGCCGATGCCCACTAGGAGTGAGAAAAGTGTGAGAGAAACTTTCTGTAACTCAAGGCTCTTTGTGGGGAACCAGGGCAATGACTTTCAGATTCTGCTTTTGTTGCCTACAGAGGTGTCTTAGTGGTTTTTGAGGGGAACTGTTGGACACGGGGCTTCCTGCCCACCATCAAGAGGGGCAGCCCCTCTCTTACCTGTTTCATATGAAAAAAGAGTTTCTGCTGTGCTTAGCCACTCAGTCGTGTCTGACTCTTTGTGGCCCGGTGTGGGCCACAGGCCTGGCGTAGCCTGCCAGGCTCCTCTGTCCATGGGGATTCTCCAGGCAAGAACACTGGAGTGGGTTGCCATGCCCTCCTCCAGGGGATCTTCCCAATCCAGGGATTGAACCTAGGTCTCTCTCATTGCAGGCAGATTCTTTACCGTCTGAGCTACCAGGGAAGCCCTCCCTCCCACCCCTACCCCCCAAAAGTGTTTAGTTGCTTCTAAAAAGTTAAACCCTGTAACTCTAGAGCAGAGGTTGGTGTACTCTGGCCAATGGGCCACATCTTGTCCAAAGCAAAAGCCTGTTTTTATAAAGAAAGTTTTATTAGAACCCAGCCACACCCAATTGGTTATGTGTTCTCTGTGGCTGCTCCTACTTTGAATGGCAGAGTTGAGTAGTTGCAACAGAGAAGATATGGCCCACAGAGCCTAAAATACGTACTGTGTGGCTCTTTGTAGACAGTTTGCTAACTCCTGCCCTTGAGTATTGCTTCTCAAACTTAAATGTGCATAGAGATCCCCTGCAATTCTTCTCAGAATGATCTCACTGCTATGGGAATACACCTTGCCGCAGGTGCAATGAGAATGCCAAGTTCAGCACATTTCCTTTCTGAAGGACCAGAGGTGCTGCTCTATGAATTTGTCACTGCGTGTACACTAAGGCCGGACGCCTTGGTGCAGCAGGGATAAAGGAAAACCAGTTTCTGAGAGATTCAGGACTCCTCTGACAGCCGACTCTGCCTTGGGGATTCGTGAGGGCCTTGCAGGTCATGCTTTAGACCGTATAGCAGTTTACAATGTTTCCACCTGATCTTTCTCCTCTCTTTCCTTCCCTCAAAGTCAGACCTGCATCATGGGCTGATGGCTCTCCTGGCCTTTTCGGGCTTCCTCCCTGTTTTCTCTCCTAGTCATCTCTCCTAAGAAGTCCATGTATATTGAACTCCATCTTGACATCTGCTTCTTTCACTAATGCAACTAACTAACACAAGGTCTGGGGGAACCTGAGATTCTGCTTTTCTAACAGGCTCCTCGGTGCTGCTGCTACTAGTGTGTGGACCATGACTTAAGACTTAAGTGGACACGTGAGTCTCGAGAAGTGTCAGCAAAAAAGTGCCTTTTTCTTTAAAGGCACAAGAATTTAGTAAATAATTTAGACTTTGCAGGTTGCACAGTCTCCATTGAAACTATTCTGTTCCTAGAATGTGCAAGCAACTATGAACAATATGTAAATGAATGAGCAGAGCTGTGTTTCAATAAAACTTTATTTACAAAGACAAGTGGCAGATCTGATTTTGGCTGTGGGCCATAGTTTGCCAGCCCCTGGTATCCAGGACTCTTCCTGCATGCTGTGCGTCTTCCACAATCCTCTTTTGCTTTGCTTGCTAGTTCTACACTATCCAGGGTAATGCCTACAGAGAGATTGACAGTATCAGGGGTAGGGAAACTCCTTTTATTGAAGTAAAGACAAAACTTCCCAGAAATTTCCTGCACAGAAACAGATCCTGATGGTTTCTTGATACAAACATTCCAGATGGAGTTTATATTTATTTAGTGCTAACCCTTGAACAACGTGAGTTTGAGCTGTTGAATCTGAGGATGTGGACCCAGATATGGAGGAGATGGGGATACAGAGGGCTGACTATAAGTTGCACATGGATTTTTGAATGCATGGAGTGTTGGTGACCCTAACCCTTGCATTGTGCAACGTCAACTATATATTTTTTTTCTTTTAATGGCATTTTGAGATAAAACTTTTATACTGTAAAGTTCACCTGTTCAAACTCTACAATTTATGTTTTTTAGAATATTTACAGAGTTGTGCAACTGTCACTACAATCTAATTTTAGAACATTTTCATTCTACCCAAAAGAAACACCTTACTCATTAGTAGTCACTCCCCATTTCCTTCCCCTTCTTCCCAAATACACAATAACGAGAGACAACCACTATTTTCTGTCTGTGTAGATTTGCCTACTCTGGTCATTCCATGTAATACAGTAAGTACCCTACATATGAACCTTTAACTTGAGAACTTTCAAAGATGAGAACTTGTGTTTGCATGTCTAATCACGTAAGTTAGTTCGCATGCCTGGCATATTTTTCAAGGTATTGTGCTGTGAGATTAAATATGTTCTATTTTTTTTTGTGTTTGTTTTTAATGTATTATTTGTGTGAAAAGTATTACAGATCTATACTATACAGCTGATTGTATTTGGTAGCTAGGCTACCTTTGTTGGACTTATATGAACAAATCGGATTTGTGAAGTCTCGGAAGGGAGCTCATTCGAATGTAGCAGGCTTACTCTGTGTGGTCTTTTGAATCTGGTTTCTTTCACTTGAGGTTTGCTTTGTTTTAGTATGTACCAGAGCTTCATTCCTTTTTATTGCTGGATACTATTCCTTATATATGTCCTTTTTGTTTATTCATTCTGCAGTTGATGGACATTTTAGTGGCTTCCACTTTTGGGCTATTACAAATAGTGCTGCTATGAACACTGCACAAGCAGACTTATATTTTTATTTCTGCTGGGTAGGCACCAGAGTGGAACTGTATATGGTAACTCTGTGTTACACATTTTGAAGCACTGACAGACTGCTTTCCAAAGTGGCTACACCATTTTGCACTCCTCAGCAATGCATAAGAGTTTGGTTTTATATTTTTGACCCACTGAAATCAAAAGGGCTTCTCTGGGCTCGTTGAAGGCTAGGGCTTGGCCACTGCTTACATCTGGTAGCACCTGGGTAGTCTTTGAGGAATGTGCTGGTGTTTTGTATAATGAATAAACACATGGACCTGAGCATGTGAGACCTCTGCAATCACAAGAAGGTCTTACTGGTTGAGAAGGAAACTATCATCAAGCTCCTTCCTTCAGCCACTTAAGGTCATCCTAAGATGGCCCTTTCTTCCCTGAACCTAACTCTGCATGGTGGGAGTTTCCCTTCAGCCTGATCTGCATTACTTTCTATGGCTTTCCACCCATATGAGCCCAGAATGACATGCTCATGGGGAACACTCAGGCCTTGAAAAGTCACAGTGCCTCAGATTCTGATGCAGCAGCATCTTCAGGAAGCAAAAAAGAAGAGAAACAGAAGGGAGGAGGGAAAATGAAGGCCATAGAGTTCTGCTAACACGACCTGAACTTTTCCCTGGATTCCAACTCTGGGTGCTGAGGCATCGCCATCTCCCTGTGGCCCACACTGTTCAGGGCCTGCCTCTGACTCCCCAGGGGTTGGGATGCTGAAGTCACCCAGGTGTCTGGGGCACAGGTCAGGAAAGGAGACTCACTTCCAGGTGGTCGCACAGAGGGGCTTTCTCTGAGCATGACTGTGTGATGGTCCTCATCACATTGCCGCTGTGTTGCTTGACACCGCTCCCTGCCCTTCCTGTCTTCATCCCCTTCTTCAGTTACTGCCTCCCTTCGTGGCATCCACAATCTCAGGGTGGCAGTGTAGTCAGGCGGAGCCTTGGCCAATCCATGTGTCCCCATCTGCTTCTCTCGTCTCATCGTCTGTTAGTTGTATATTCTCTCCATCCTCAGAGATGAGATGGAAATCCACAGGCACTCTCAGTGTAGTTCTTGGGTGGAGCACAGGTTGTCAGGTGGAAATATTCAGAGTAATAGGGGTGCAGCTGGAAAGTAGGCATCACCTTTGGCAGCCCAAGTAAACTCACCCCTTTGCCCTTCACTGGCAAAGCTTTGTCCTTCCTCGCCTTCTGCTCCCTCCTCCGTGCTCTGCTTTTTGTTCCTCTGGAGCTGCCCATCTGAGTCATTTGGGATGTGTGTGCCAGGTGGCTTGGCTTCTTCTTGTTCCCATCCTAGCCCATGCCTTGAGGAGGCAAAATAAATAGGAGTGGAAGGCAGCACGTTCGTCTGGATCCCGAGCCTGTATACCCTGACCGTCCCTCCACTTTGGTTCCTGCTACCGTAAACAAGTGCATAAATTCCACGCTTCTGTGTTCTGAGGGTTAGCTACTCTGGGTGCCCATCAGATTCCTTCCTGCTCACATCATACACCCCATGACCCTCGCACCTTCTAGAAAACACAGCTCTACATTAAGTTTGTGTCCCAAAAATAACATCCCCTCCTTCTCATGTTCATTACCTGCCTTAAATAATCCCATGCTTTGAATTTTTTTTAAAAGAGAGCATCCAGGAAATAAAGCCCAGTGGGCAAACAAAAACATTCCAATTCTCTTTACGAGTCAGAAGTGAGTCGTGGAGAAAAGTGGTCCTGCCCAAATATACGATACGGTCATTGGAACCCAACGTTTCAGAGCATTTTGAAGTTGAAACGTTGCCATGGCAATGCTTGGGATATCAAGACTAGTAATCGTGGCTCATTTCTGGATTAGAAGCCCAGTGGCTGATCGTAGGGTAAGTCACAGAGCTTAAGAGTTAATCAATCAGTTAGTGAGTCATCATTCAAGCAGTGACTCAGCATTTGCTGACTTTCATACAACTTGTTGCAGTGTGTTTTGGACAGTTTAGAAAAAAAATATACTTTTTTTGGGTTCTATTTATTATTTTGTCCATTCATCCAACATTTATTGAGTTCCTCCTAGGTAAAGTATTAGGCATTTAGTCATGAGTTGGGGGAATCAAGAGAGCAAGGCAGAGGCCATACCTGGAAGATTCTCTCTGTCCGGTGGGAGCTGACCTGTAATTAGACCATTGCAGCTAGGCCTCTGGGAGATCCCAGTCCCATCTTGATGAAACTGGGAATTCCTCAAGGCTGGAAAAGTAGAGCCAGTAACTGGAGAGACTGAAGGAGGCCTGAAGGCAGCAGAATTGGGGAAAGAGAAAAGGATGGATTTACCTTATAAATAAATGACACTTATAAATAAATAAGTGTCAGATGGTACAGAGCCACCCAATACGAGATCAGGCTTGAACTGGGCTCATTGGATGCAGCTGTTAGAAAATCATCAGGGACTTTAGAGAGAGCAGTTTCACTCTGGAGTTGGGGGTTCAGAGGGGACTCCACATTATAGCAGGTGGAGTTATGAGTGAGATGTGAGACTATGAAGACCCAGAACAGGGTCCAGCACAATCTGCTCAGAAAGTGGCCATGAGGGGAAGGGACAGAAGTCAGAAGAAGACACAGGGGTGTAGAGGGAATTTTTTAAGGTAAGAGAGAGTCCATGTCCTGTAATAAAGCACTAGTCATATAAAACAGAAGACAGCATAACATACAGGGAGGTGATACAAGATGGATATCGGCAATGGAGAGCATGCCCATGCAAGCTCCATTGTTTCAAGAAATTATTGAAAGGATTTTTATTTGACAAATACTTATGTAGTATTTAACTCAACAGCACATGTAACTGCTGTCACTTTGAAAATGTTAACTCACGAACGCCTCAGAACAACTCAAGGAAGTGGATGCAGAAGCTGTAGCACAGAGAGGAACAGGATGCTGCCCAATGACAGACAGCTGCTCAGGCAGCATCGAGATTTGAACCTGGAGAAGGAAATGGCAGCCCACCCGAGTGTTCTTGCCTCGAGAATCCCAGGGACAGGGGAGCCTGGTGGGCTGCCATCTCTGGGGTCACACAGAGTCGGACACGACTGAAGCGACTTAGCAGCAGCAGCTCTGTCCCTAGGATGAAAGTGAAGGTGAAAGGGTTAGTTGCTCAGTCATGTCCAACTCTTTGCAACCTCATGGACTGTAGATCATCACGTTCCTCTGCCCATGAGATTCTCCAGGCAAAAAGAGTGGAGTGGGTTGCCATGCCCTTCTCCAGAGGATCTTCCTGACTCAGGGATCAGACCCAGGTCTCCCAAATTGCAGGCTGATTCTTTACCTTCTCTGGGGTCACACAGAGTCGGACACGACTGAAGCGACTTAGCAGCAGCAGCTCTGTCCCTAGGATGAAAGTGAAGGTGAAAGGGTTAGTTGCTCAGTCATGTCCAACTCTTTGCAACCTCATGGACTGTAGATCATCACGTTCCTCTGCCCATGAGATTCTCCAGGCAAAAAGAGTGGAGTGGGTTGCCATGCCCTTCTCCAGAGGATCTTCCTGACTCAGGGATCAGACCCAGGTCTCCCAAATTGCAGGCTGATTCTTTACCGTCTGAGCTACCAGGGAAGCCCAAGAAACTACTCCCCAAACCCACACTCACCAAACTTACTTCAAGACACTCCCTGGGATTCTAGTTAATATGACACCTTTTCTAGAAAAGCTTCCTTGGCCCCACTGATATAGATTTGCACTCCAGTGACCTCTGCTGATATCCTGTTGTTACTATTGTTGTTTAGTTGCTAAGTCATGTCTGACTCTTTTGTGACCCCGTGGACCCTGTCAGGTTCCTCTGTCTGTAGGATTCTCCAGGCCAGAATCCTGGAGCGGGTTGTCATCTTCTTCTCCAGGGGATCTTCCTGATCCAGGGACGGAACACATGTCTCCTACAGTGCAGGTGGATTCTTTACTATTGAGTCACCGGGGAAGCCCCTGATATCCTGTACTAAGCCTTTTCAAAACACTTAGGTCAACTTACGGTAATTTCCATCTTACGTTTTAGTCATTAAACAGATGCTCTTTGAGTTCCTACTGTGTGCCAGGCCCTGTGCTGGGGACTGTCAGACAGACATGGCCCTACTACCACACTTCTTCTCTAGGCTAGCTCTGCTCCTGGGCTACTGGAGCAGGGGCTGTGCTCTGTTCATTGCAGCTCGTGCAGCGATAGCAAATGAAACTCATCCAACAAATATTTGATAAGAGGATGAATGAATGAGTGAACAAACAGAAGGCACGATTTAGTCTTACAAACAGTGAAGTGAATTTTTCTACTTGGAAGTAGGCACAGGTAACCTTTACATCCTATTGACTTGCAAAGTGACTAATATGTTTGAAATTCACTAAAAAATAACTAGAAGGGATGATTACCCTTATCTTCCACCTGAAATTTCTTTTCCTCAACCCCCCTCAATACATCTTTATTTGATAAATATTGACTGGAAACTAGTCTCCTAGAAGAATTGGATATAGTTAAAACTTGATTTAATTATGATCATTTTTGACCTTTCAGATATATCTATTCTATTTATTTGCTTTATGCATTGTCTCTTTTATGCTCACATTATTCCCTGTGGAAGAGGGAGAAGGCAGTGTTTGTAGAAAAAAATCTTGCCAATCCAGAAAAGAGGCCAACAGTGGTCCAGAAACTTTCCTTAGTTTCCAAGTCTTTCCTGCCTTTGCTTATGTGGTCTTCTCAAAATCTGGAGTTATTACAAAGTTTGGGGGGTGGGGGTGGGGAGGTGAAATTCTTTTAACATAAGATACTTAAAGGTCTAAACACACCTGATCTCGTCTGATAAAACACTTAGAGGAAGTACATAGCTCAATTTGCTTTTTAATCCATTCACTCACCTACTAATTTATTTATTCAACAGGACTCTACTGAGCATATGACAGGACTCCCTGCTCTTAAGGAGTTTATAATACAGTTGAAGACATAAGCCCCATACATGTTAAAATGATAATATTAACTATGAGGGACTTCCCTGGTGGTCCAGGAGCTAAGGCACCTTGCTTTCAATGCAGGGGGCCTGGGTTTGATCCCTGGTCAGAGATCCTGCAGGCTGCAATAAAGATCGAAGATCCTGCATGACCCAGCTAAGACCTAGCACAGTCAAGTAAATAAATAAATAAGAAAATAGTATTTAGCAAAGTAATGGATAATAATATTGAGTGCTTATTGTGTGTTAAGCACTGTTTTCATTATTTTACATGTGTGAATTAATTTAATCCTCCCTCAAACCTTGTAAATTAGGTATCACTATTATCTCCATTTCATGGATGAGGAAAATGGGAGAGGATTGCTTTAGGCTGTAGAGTTATTAAGTTTGGCTGGTCTGGTGGATCTCACTCCACAATCTGCTCTATTAACTTCAGTTGAGTTCAGTTACTCAGTCATGTCCAACTCTTTGCGAACTTATGGACTGCAGCACGCCAAGCTTCGCTGACTATCGCCAACACCAGGAGCTTGCTCAAACTCACGTCCATCGAGTTGGTGATGCCATCCAACTATCTCATCCTCCGTCATCCCCTTCTCCTCCTGCCTTCAATCTTTCCCAGCATCAGGATCTTATCCAATGAGTCAATTCTTTGCAACAGGTAGCCAAAGTATTGGAGTTTCAGCTTCAGCATCAGTCCTTCCAATGAATATTCAGGACTGATTTCCTTTAGGATGGACTGGATGGATCTCCTTGCAGTCCAAGGGACTCTCAAGTGTCTTCTCCAACACCACAGTTCAAAAGCATCAGTTCTTTGGTGCTCAGCTTTCTTTATGGTCCAACTCTCACATCCATATACAACTACTGGACAAACTATAGGTTTGACTAGATGGACCTTTGTCAGTAATGTCTCTGCTTTTTAATATGCTGTCTAGGTTGGTCATAGCTTTTCTTCCAAGAAGCAAGTGTCTTTTAATTTCATGGCTGCAATCACCATCTGCAGTAATTTTGGAACCCAAGAAAATAAAATCTATCACTGTTTCCACTTTTTCCCATCTATTTGCCATGAAACAATGGGACCAGATGTCATGATTTTCATTTTCTTGAATGTTGAGTTTTCAGTCAGCTTTTTCACTCTCCTCTTTCATCAGTTCAGTTCAGTTCAGTCGCTCAGTCGTGTCCGACTCTTTGCGACCCCATGAATCGCAGCACGCCAGGCCTCCCTGTTCATCACCATCTCTCGGAGTTCACTCAGACTCATCTCCATCGAGTCCGTGATGCCACCCAGCCGTCTCATTGAGGAGAAGGGGACGACCGAGGATGAGATGGCTGGATGGCATCACAGACTCGATGGACGTGAGTCTGAGTGAACTCCGGGAGTTGGTGATGGAAAGGGAGGCCTGGCGTGCTGCAATTCATGGAGTCGCAAAGAGTCGGACACGACTGAGTGACTGAACTGAACTGAACTGAACTGAGTTATTGGGCTTCCCAAATGGCACTAGAGGTAAAGAATGCACCTGCCAATACAGGAAACATAAGATACACAGGTTCGATTCTTGGGTTGAGAAGATCCCATAGGGCATGGCAACCCAGTCCAGTATTCTTGTCTGGAGAATTCCATAGAAAGAGGAGCCTGGCGGGCTATAGTCCATAGTGTCACAAAAAGTCAGACACATCTGAAGCCACTTAGGAGGCACACACTAAGAGTCATCTCTCAATCTCTGATCTCCTTGGCTTTTACATTTAAGTTGAGAAATTGAAGATTCTTTAAGAAGGAAGATAGCCTCTTCATTCTTCATCACTCTTTAAAGTACTGAGTCCTGTCCCCAACTGTTTTTTAAAGATAAATCTTGAAATCAATTTATTGATTAGATTAATTCATCTTGAAAGATATTTCTAGTTATTATTCAGAGAATTTGCTGTAGGTTTCTGGGCTTTTAAAAAAGACTAACGAGAGTGGTGAATGGTAATGATGGTTGCATTTGACAGGCCATTCCTTGCCTATGCACCAAAAATGTGTCTTGGGGCCAGTGGAAGTACTTTGAAGCAAGACAGAATAGCTTGGAAGCTGTGATTAAAGAGAATGTGTTTACAAAATAAACTCCAAGATTACAGGAGAACTTTTTTCGGTGATTTTCTTAGGTCTTTGATTCAATGAACCAAATCCTGCTTTTCTCCCATGGGGTGAAGCTGACCTAGACCACAATAGAGAAAATCTGGCAGATAAGCTTGCCAACTCCATGCCAGAGACAATTTGTGGGAAAGAAACTGTAGCCTTTAAAAAGCAGGTGGAGGAATGATAAACAAAAACAAAATCAAGCCCTGACCCTATCTCATGTTTCACTGACCATTCATAACTTTTGCAAACACCTAATTAAAGAGAAGACTTTTCATTTTTTATCCTCAAGCTGTAAATATAACACTATCAATCACAGAGATTTAGCAGGGGAGCAGGTGATAAAGCTGGAATTTCTAACCAAAATGAAGGTTTTTGAGTGTCATATAATTTTAAGACCTCTCTTCTCTCACTTTTGCTATTTTTGTGTTTGTTTGTTTTTAAGGTCTGACTGCTTTCTCTCCAAAGATGATATTCATCACTGAACCACACTCTCCGATCCTGCTCAAAAGCTGCTCTCAGAGGCAACTGAAAAGATTGTTTCATCCAGAACTGTGTTTCTAGCTGCTGTCTTACAGTATAAAACACTGATGCTATTGATGCTAAGTTGCTTCAGTCATGTCTGACTCTTTGCAAGCCCATGGACCCTGCCAGGCTCCTCTGTCCAGGGGATTCTCCAGGCAAGGATAGCACTCAATATATAGTTGTTGAATGAACAAAATAAAAGCCAATAGGCTTTTGTCCTCTAGTGTCAGCTATCTTTGTCTGTTGTTTGTTTCCTTTCCATCTTCTAGACATAATGACATTTGGATAAAGTTGTTAATAGGCATACTTTAAAGTCAGCAAGCCTAAAATTCCTAAAGTATCTCACACTAGCTTCTTCTATCTTGAAATCTTGTCAACCAACAAGATTTCTCTTACGTCTATCCACTGCTGTTTTCATGCCCTCAACTTATTGTCTATCGTATTATTTTCATATCTTATCACACATATTACTATTGAATTTACATGTTTATCAACTGTTTCCATCTTTAGAATATAAGTCTCAAGGTCTATGCAGGCAGAGATCTGGCCTCCCTGCCTCCCTATTCTATCCCCGATACCTAACATATAGGAGCTTATTAGATATCTGTTTAAAGTCAGTTATTTAATTTAAAAAATGTGTTTAAATTCAGTATAATTTAGAATTCATTTTTTAAACTTTTTGACACATTTTTGAAAAGATATTTTAGTTATATCCACATGATTTCAATCACTATTATTTAAGGTATATGGGTTATTACGAATATAAATGAAACATTGACTTCATCTCAACTAACCTATGTGATTTTAGCTTCCAGTTTGTTTTTAATTAATAGGGATTTGTTAATGCATTATCCTGGAGAAGGGAATGGCTACCCACTCCTGTATCCTTGCCTGGAGAATCCTATGGACAGAGGAGCCTGGTGGGCTACAGTCACGGGGTCACAAAAAGTCAAGCACAACTGAGCAATTAACACTTTCACATCGATTACACTTCTAGTATCATAGGAATTAGTTTTAGAATAGTAATATCTAGAATAAACTGTCAGCCACATTTGTCTTAATACTTATTCTCATAAAATTCCTTTAAGTAGGAGTTACTAAAAGTTTTGGTGTGGTGATAATAAACTGAAGAAAGATAAACTGCCAGAGTTACACATTAAAAAAAAAAAAAAAGGAGACAGAAATCGGGTATATGAACTTTTGGTATTTTAGGGGTTTTTCCATTTTGGTGTAAAAAAATAGGCTAGTAACTTTAAGTAATATATTTTTGTTTAACTATAATAATTATTTAGTCCACAGGCTTCCCAGGTAGACTGTATAAATGAAAACTTCTCTAAGTCACGAAGTTTTAGTAATTTTGTAATTTTATATTTTTATAATTTTAAATTTTAAAATTTACAATTTAAATTTAAAATTTGTAATTTTAAAAATTTTGTAATTTTAAATTTTTCTGAAATAAATTGAAAATGTATGACTTTTCCTGAATCTTGGGATTAGATAATTGTCAAATTTATAGGAAGAAGTGAGGTAAAGCTCTCCTAGTATGAACTGAGGTAGTAGTAGCCACAAAACTCTCTCTTCTTCCCATGTAGTTTCACTTTCCTTTTTTCACACCAAAGACTGTTCTTTTCTCAGATTCAGTTCAGTTCAGATCAGTCGCTCAGTCGTGTCCGACTCTTTGCAACCCCATGAATTGCAGCACGCCAGGCCTCCCTGTTCATCACCATCTCCCGGAGTTCACTCAGACTCACGTCTATCGAGTCAGTGATGCCATCCAGCCATCTCATCCTCGGTCGTCCTCTTCTCCTCCTGCCCGCAATCCCTCCCAGCAACAGGGTCTTTTCCAATGAGTCAACTCTTCGCATGAGGTGGCCAAAGTACTGGAGTTTCAGCTTTAGCATCATTCCTTCCA
>SJYT01066812.1:123073-145970 GCA_006410635.1 Cephalophus harveyi | reverse complement strand
AAAATAAAGTCTGACACTGTTTCCACTGTTTCCCCATCTGTTTCCCATGAAGTGATGGGACCAGATGCCATGATCTTCGTCTTCTGAATGTTGAGCTTTAAGCCAACTTTTTCGCTCTCCTCTTTCACTTTCATCAAGAGGCTTTTGAGCTCCTCTTCACTTTCTGCCATAAGGGTGGTGTCATCTGCATATCTGAGGTTATTGATATTTCTCCCGGCAATCTTGATTCCAGCTTGTGTTTCTTCCAGTCCAGCATTTCTCATGATGTTCTCTGCATATAAGTTAAATAAGCAGGGTGACAATATACAGCCTTGACGTTCAGTTCAGTCACTCAGTTGTGTCCAACTCTTTGTGAACCCATGGATTGCAGCATTCCAGGCCTCCCTGTCCATCGCCAACTCCTGAAGTTTACCCAAACTCATGTCCATTGAGTCAATGATGTCATCCAACCATTTCATCCTCTGTCGTCCCCTTCTCCCTCTACCTTCAATCTTTCCCAGTATCACGGTCTTTTCAAATGAGTCAGTTCTTTGCATCAGGTGGCCCAATTTTGAAGCAGTCCATTGTTCCATGTCTGATTCTAACTGCTGCTTTTTGACCTACATACAGGTTTCTCAGGAGGCAGGTAAGGTGGTCTGATATTCCCATCTCTTGAAGAATTTTCCACAGTTTGTTGTGATCCACACAGTCAAAGACTGAAGCCTAGTTAATGAAGCAGAAGTAATTGATTTTCTGGAACTCTCTTGCTTTTTCTATGATCCCACGATGTTGGCAATTTGAGCTTTGGTTCCTTTGCCTTTTCTAAATCCAGCTTGAACATTTGGAAGTTCATGGTTCACGTACTATTGAAGGCTAGCTTGGAGAATTTTGAGCATTACTTTGCTAGCATGTGAGATGAGTGCAATTGTGCAATAGTTCAAAGATTCTTTGGCATTGCCTTTCTTTGGGATTGGAATGAAAACTGACATTTTCCAGTCCTGTGGCCACTGCTGAGTTTTCCAAATTTGCTGGCATATTGTGTGCAGCACTTTGACAACATCATCTTTTAGAATTTGAAATAGCTCAGCTGAATTCCCTCACCTCCACTAGCTTTGTTCGTAGTGATACTTTCTAAGGGCCACTTGACTTCCCACTCCAGGATGTCTGGCTCTAGGTGAGTGATCACACCATCATGGTTATCTGGGTCATGAAGATCTCTTTTGTATAGTTCTTATGTGTAATCTTGCCACTTCTTCTTAGTATCTTCTGCTTCTGTTAGGTCCCTACCATTTCTGTCCTTTATTATGCCCATCTTTACATGAAATGTTCCATGGTGTCCCTAATTTTCTTGAAGAGATATCTAGTCTTTCCCATTCTATTGTTTTCCTCTATTTCTTTGCATTGATCACTTAGCAAGCCTTTCTTATCTCTCCTTGCTATTCTTTGGAACTCTGCATTCAGATGGTTATATCTTTCCTTTTCTTCTTTGCCTTTTGAGACTCGCCTTTCCTCAGCTATTTGTAAGGCCTCCTCAGACAACCATTTTGTTTTTTTGCATTTCTTTTTCTTGGGGATGGTTTTGATCACTACCTCCTGTACAATGTCATGAACCTCCATCCATAGTTCTTCAGGCACTCTGTCTATCAAATCTAATCTCTTGAACCTATTTTTCACTTTCACTGTATAGTTGTAAAGGATTTGATTTAGGTCATACCTGAATGGTGTAGCGGTTTTCCCTTCTTTCTTCAATTTAAGTCTGAACTTAAATAAGCAATAAGGAGTTCATGATCTGAGCCAGAGTCAACTCCCAGTCTTGTTTTTGCTGACTGTATAGAGCTGCTCCATCTTTAACTGAAAAGAATACAATGAATCTGATTTCAGTATTGACCCTCTGGTGATGTCCATCTCTTGATGTAGAGCCATCTCTTGTGTTTCTGGAAGAGGGTGTTTGCTATGACTAGTGTGTTCTCATGGCAAAACTCTGTTAGTCTTGCCCTGCTTCCTTTTGTACTCCAAGGCCAAACCTGCCTGTTACACCAGGTATCTCTTGACTTCCTACTTTTGGATTCCAGCCCCCTATGATGAAAAGGACATCTTTTTCTGGTGTTAGTTCTAAAAGGTCTTGTAGGTCATCATAGAACTGTTCAACTTCCCCTTCTTTGGCATTAGTGGTTGGGGCATAGATTTGGATTACTGTGATATTGAATGATTCGCCTTGGAAATGAACAAAGATCATTCTGTCGTTTTTCAGACTGCACCTAAGTACTGCATTTAAAACTCTTTTGTTGATTATGAGGGCTACTCTATTTCTTCTTATAGAGATTCTTGCCCATAGTAGTAGATATAATGGTCATCTGAGTTAAATTTGCCCATTCTAGTCCATTTTAGATCACTGATTCCTAAAATCTTGAGGTTCACTGTTGCCATCTCCTGTTTGACCACTTCCAATTTACCTTGATTCATGGACCTAACCTTCCAGGTTCCCATGCAATATTGTTCTTTAAGCATTGGACTTTACTTCCATCACCAGTCACATCCACAACTGGGCATTGGTTTTGCTTTGGCTCCGTTTCTTTATTCTTTCTGTAGCTATTTCTCCACTCTTCTCCAGTAGCATATTGGGCACCTACTGACCTGAGGCATTCATCTTTCAGTGTCATATCTTTTTGCCTTTAGACTAACCCACTACTTTACTATATATTTACCTTCCCAGTGAGATTATTTACCTTCCCAGTGAGATTTATTCTTTCATATGTGTTCTTGTTATTAATTAGCATCATTTCTTTTCAGCTTGAAGAAGTCCTTTTAACATTTCTTGTAAGCCTTGTTTAGTGGTGATGAACTCTTTTATCATTTGCTTGTCTGAAAAGCAATTTATTCTTTCCTTCTTAATATTAATTTTGCTGATAATATTAACTTTGGATGTTCTTCATATACACACTAGGATCTGAGCAGCTCTGGTCTAGAGCTGGCCTTGCTGAAGGTCTCTGTGTACTTCCAGCCTGGTTCAGCAAGTAGAAAATAGTACAGTACCTCTTTTAAAGGTAGAAAGTAGTAGTGCTTTTCATTTAATTCCTCATGTCCACTCTCACCCTCATCCACAACAAGAATAATAACTTTGAGATTAGCTAACATTTAGTGATGCTTCGATTGAAGGTGGGAGGAGAAGGGGACAACAGAAGATGAAATGGTTGGATGGTATCACCAACTCAGTGGACTTGAGTTTGGGTAAATTCTGGGAGTTGGTGATGGACAGGGAGGCCTGGTGTGCTGCAGTCCATGGGGTTGCACAGAGTCGGACACGACTGAGGGACTGAACTGAACTGAATGATGCTTTGTGTCAGGCAACTTGTTAACTACTTTCCATGGATGCTATGTACGAGTCAGCTCTTCTGAGGCTGTGCATGCCTTTGGATTTTTGTCCTTTATCTCATCGTTCTGTGTTTCTCTGCTCTCCTCTCCCTGCCAATCTGCCTCATTCTCTCTCACACTACGCATGCATGGCCTACAGAAAGCCTGGGACATGCTCATTCTGGTTGCTATCATCGTAAGGCATGACTAAAATGAAGAGTGGACTGTAAAAAGGTTTAAAATTTTTTCTGGGAAGTTGCTAGTGAAATATTCTCAGGAGGTTTTTTTCTTTCCCCACTCTGTAAAAACTTGAACTCATAGTTCAAAAGTGAGCCTAATCCTATCTTGAAGGAAAGTCATCTAGAACAGCTGAAAAATACCTCCCTGGGCTTTTTTTTCACTTTCTCCTGCTGACACAATCCTGCTCTCTGCCAGGCTGCATGGCTTTTGATGGATGGCCTCTCTCCTCCTCCCCTTTGTTCCTTTTTGTTCCCCGCATGCTCTCCCTGGGAGGGTGAGGGGAGTAAGGTATTGGGTAAGTAGTTCTGCAGAAGGCAGCAGATAGATATGCAGAGAGGCCATAGGCATAACTTCCTAAGAAAGAACCTTGCCTTGTATCAGGTTGATTTATAATCATGACCTAACCTGGCCCTATTTTTTGCTCATTTTCCTCCTGAAATCAAATTTGCACCACACGGCATGTTTTTCCATTTACCAGAACTGATGACACTGTGCGTGACTTCTTTCTTTTATTGAACCTCACCTTCCTGGAAGCCAATGGGCTTTCCAAGAGAAGCGGAATTCTCACTCTTGACTTTAACCCTCCCAGAAGTACAGAGGAGAACGAGGCTATGGTAGTTACTGGAACTGAGATTCTGCAGCCATTTCTGTGCCAAGGACAGCATGTTTACCTGGACTTTTTCTTCTTCCACCTTGACCTGTAGTTAAGTGATCTCCTCTATGAGATTCTGTCATAGGTAAATGACAGAGTAGGGCTTTGCCTGAGAAAATCTTCCCATAGCTTTTGCCACATGAGCTGTAATCCAACTTTGTAGGACTCGGAAGAGGGAAAGCATATCTAACATCAGGAGGAAGTCTGAGTACCCATACCTGCACAGTGGAAGGAACAGTTGGTTCCCCTTGCATCATTCCTCTAGGTCAGATGCAATTGCAGGGTGAATGGGCAGCCCTACCCCCTACCCAACCATTGTCCCCCCTCCCCAAGAATGGCGGGATATCTTCCTTCCCTGAGTTAAGATTGCAATGATTTAGTTTGACTTTCAGAGAAGGTAGAAGGTAGGAACTAAAACTTGTTCCAGGATCTTCTTCTCAAGGGACATTCAAATTGCTTGGTTGAATAAAGAAAATGTAATAGCTGCAGTACTATGAGGGTCAGCAAGCTGCAACGGAAAACTGCTTTGATTAAAGTATGGCCAGGCAAGGACTCATGTGCAAAGTGAAGTTTAGGTTAATTTTGAAGGGCACATCTGTAGATGGGACCCACTTCAGACAAAGGGAGCTCTCTAGCATTATTTAGGGAGTTGGGACTGTATTTGATGTTGGTTTTAGGAAAGTGGCATGTTGACTGGAGAGCAGGAGTTTAATTGGGGAGTACACAAGAATGAAGTCTCAGTGTGTCTTTCTCAGCATCACGCCTACATAGCCTCTCAGACAGGGACATATCTTTTGGCTTTGCCTTTATTTCAACACTCTGAAACTGAAGTTCACATAATGTTCTTGAAATGCAGACGCTTTTCTGCTTTGAGGAAGAAAAGGGTATGAACTGCACCTTTCCCCCTTTTGTCATTATCATAAAATCAGAATGCCAGGGACAGGTTGATTCCTAACAGTTCTCAGAAGATTCGTTTTGCTCCCACTTCATATTGGCTTTTATAAGTCCTGGGGTGGATACATTCCTCCTCGTGATGATGCCAAGAGCACTGTTGGAGCGTAACTCCCTCTATCTGGCCTTGTGTTCAGGGGAGTCTATTCTGGCAAAACCACCTGACAGAAGCTTCTAGTTAGGGGAGCAGGGCGAGATTTCTGATGGAAAAGTAGGTGAGCAGTCAGAACAGTGTGATTGCATTGTTTGAGAGCAACTCTTACCTGGACCATCTCGCTTCCTGTCTCTGATGTGCTCTCTTCCTCCACCAGTTACAAACCTAGTGGGGAAATCAAGAAGGAGGAGGAAATGCAGATGGAAGCCATAGGTTTGAAGGAGAGTTTTTAGTTGAGTATTCATATTAGCTCCCTTCCCACTTTCTCCAGCCTTTTGTCACTGTCCTGGCTTTGGGATACGAAGCTCTCCCTTTCTGTCAGCATCCTCTAGAATTCATTACTGAGTGTCATGCATCACAGAAAACTCTGAAGGGCCACCCAGATGTTTTATCAAATGTCAGCAAGGCAGCCTGTCAGTTTAGATATTGGCCGACCTGGAGATATCAGCTGCTGTGCTAACCAGACTGTTCTCACCTCTAAACTATTTCCAGGTGTAAATGTCAGCCTATACATTTTTTTGTTTGTTTTTTTGAGAATCAGATCGCAGACAGTTTTAAAGAAATGGTCTGGAAATTTATTAATGTTATACTCACCAGCTTTTTTGCTCTTCATGCTCCTAAAGAGCAACTAATCACTTTTTTTTTTTTTTTCTTCAGTATTTGAAATGTTTTAGTGCAGTGGAAAGAGCATGGGCATTTGGGTCAACGAGATCTGGTTTTGATCCCTGTCTCTGGTTCCTCCTAACTGTAAGACTGTGGAAAACTTAACTTCTATGATCTTCAGTTTTTTGGTTTCTAAGTGAAGATAATAAAATTTAGTTCATACATTTGTGGTAGAGTTTAACAGGGCTGGCACATGTCCAGTGTCTGGAGTAGAGTAGATATTTAATACAAGATAGTGTGTCTTTTTACTTCTTCTTGGCATGAGCAGATCTCCTGAGTGCAGAGAAAGAAGCCCAGGATGGAAAGAAGCAGGCTTACTTCTCTACAAGGGTTACATTAAAAATTTCCACATTAAACAGTTGTCTTTATCTCTCTGGCTTTAATGTTCACTACTATTAGACTTTTTATCACCAGGGAGAGTAATTGATTCTATTAACTCTAAATTCTGGCAATTAACAATAGTAGAGAACTGAATGTAAATGATTTTTCCTGAAGACCCACAGGAGTGTATATGCATCTCTGTTAAAGGACCATAGTCTCTAAATACAAATTTTGGAGTTGAGAGCAGGAATAAAATGAAAAAGGTATGCTCTCTCAATTTACTTCCCTTTCAAAACTTAAGTACAGGGTGAAGTATCTGAATAATTTTAAATTTAATAAATATTGATAAATAATGGAAGCCAGTTCCAAGGAAGAGCTGAAAGATTTTTTTTTAATTGAGGTATAACTGATATAACATTAGTTTCAAGTATATAACGTAATGTTGTGATATTTGTATATATTCAAAATGATCACCACGATGTCTAGTTATCATCCATCACCATACAAAATTTACATATATATATATTTTATGATGAGAACTTGTAAGATTTACTTTTTTGGCAGCTTTCAAGTATGCACTATAATATTATTGATTATGGTCACTATCCTCTACATTACATACCCATGACTTACTTATTTTATTACTGGAAGTTTGTACGACTTGAACCCCTTTACCCATTATACCTACCCCCTCAATCTCCTACTCTTCTGGTGACCACCATTCTGTTCTCTGTATCTATGAGTTTTATTTGTTGGTTTGGTTAGTTTTTAGGATTCCACGTGTAAGTGAAATCATACAGTATTTGTTTCTCTCTGTATGACTTAAAAAATGTTTTTATGATAATGTGATTGATTTACAATGTTATGTTAGTTTCTAGTATATAGCAAAATGATTCAGAGAACATATATATACATATATAAAACTTTTCCATTATGATTTATTATACTATTGACTTATTTGACTTAGCATAGTACCCTCAAGATCCATCTATGTTGTCACAAATGGCAAGATTCCATTCTGTTTTATGGATGAATAGTATTCTATTGAGTATATTTACCACATCTTTTTAGCCATTCGTCCACTGATGAACACTTAGGTTATTTACATATCTTGGCTATTATAAATAATGCTGCAATGAACACGAAGGTGCACATATCTTTCCAAATTACTGTTTTCATTTTCTTCACATAAACACCCAGAAGTAGAATTGTTGGTCCATATGTTAGTTCTAGTTTTAATATTTTGAGGAAACTCCCTACTGTTTTTCATAGTAGCTACAATTTTTGTGCACAGTAACAGTGCAGAGGGATTCCCTTTTCTCCACATCCTCACCAACATTTGTTATTTCTTATCTTCTTGTTAATAGCCATTCTGACAGATGGGAGCTGATATCTCTTTGCAATTTTGGTTTGCATTTCCCTGATGATGATTGATGTAGAACATTTTTTAAAATACCCATTGGTCATCAGTATGCCTTCACTGGAAATATGTGTCTTCACAACTTATACCACTTTTGAAATCAGATTTTTTTTTTTTTTTTGCTTTTGTTTTGCTATTGAATTGTTCAAGTTCTTTATTCATTATGGATATTGGACCCTTATCACATATAAGATTTACATGTATTTTCACTATTTGGTAGGTTGCCTTTTCATTTTATTGATTGTTTCCTTTGCTGTGCAGAAGGTTTTTGTTTGTTTGATATAGTCCCATTTATTTTTGCTTGTATTGCCTTTACTTTTAGAGTCAGATCCAAAATATAACTGCCAAGAGTAAGGTTGAGGAGCTTGTATTCTGTTTTTCTTTTAGGCGTTTTATGGTCGTAGGTCTTACATTCTAGTCTTTAATCCATTTTGAGGTAATTTTTGTGTGTAAGAGAGTTGTTCAGTTTCATCCTTTACAAGTGGCTATCCAGATTTCTAAGAGCATTTTTTGAAAAGAAGACTTCTCTTGTGGCTCAGTGATAAATAATCTGCCTGACAATGCAGGAAATGCGGGTTTGATCCCTGGGTCAGAAAGATCCTCTGGAGAAGGAAATGGCAACCCACTCCAGTATTCTTGCCCGGGAAACCCTATGGACAGAGAGCCTGGCAGGCTGTAATCCATGGGGTGTGCAAAGGAATCAGACACAACTTACTGACTAAACAACAGCAATTTTTTTTTTAAGAGACAGTCCTTTTCCCATTGTATTCTTGATTCTTATGTCACAAATGAATTGATCGTATACAAGCAGATTTATTTCTGGACTCTCTAGTCTGTTTCACTAATCCATGTGTCTGCTTTTATAGCAATTCTCTTGATTACTATAGTTTTGTAGAATAGTTTGAAATCGGGAAGCTCCAGTTGTTTTTTTTTTTTTTTTTTTCCTCAAGATTACTTTGGCTATTTGGAGTCATTTGTGGCTTAGGACTTCTAAACCATATGAATTTTAGGGTTGTTTGTTCTATTTCTGTGAAAAATGCCCAACAATTTTGATAGGAGTCACACTGAATCTGTAGACTGTTTTGGCTAATACATACATTTTAGCAATATTAATTCTTCCAACCCATAAGCATGAACTATATTGCTCTTTATATGTGTCCTATTCAATTCCTTTCATCAATTAACCTCTCACCTCCTTGGCTAAATTTATTTCCAGGTATTTTATTTTTCTTGATACTCTTCTAAATGCATTGTTGTCTTAATTTCTCTTTCCGATAGTGTGTATAAACACAAGAGATTTTTGCATATTGGTATTGTATCCTGCAACTTTACTGAATTTGTTTACTAGTCCTAACAATTTTTTGGTGTAATCTTTAGGATTTTTCTGTATATAAAATCATGTCATTCACAAATAGTGACAGTTTATTTCTTCCTTTCCAGTTTGGATTCCTCTTATTTCATCTTCCTTCCTAATTGCTCTGGCTAGAACTTCCAATACTATGTTAAATAAAAGTGAAATAGTGAACAACCTTGTCTTGTTTCTGATATTTGAGGAAAAGCTGTTAGCCTTTCACCCTTGAATATGATTGGTGAAAAGTATGCACTTGTTATATATGACCTTTATTGTGTTGAAGTATATTTCCTCTATATTGACTTTATTGAAGTTTTTATTGTAAATGGAGGTCAGATTTATCAAATGCTTTTTTGCATCTGTTGAGATGATCGCGTGATTTTCAGCCTCCATTTTGTTAATGTGGTGTATCACATTGATTGATTTGCAGATGTTGAACCATTCTTGCATCTCTGGAATAAATTTCACTTGATCATGGTATATGATTTTTTAAAATGTATTGTTAAGTTTGTTTTGTTAGTATTTTGTTGAGAATTGTTGCCTCTATTTACATCAGGGGTATTGTCCTCTCATCTTGTTTTCTGTGGTATTCTTGTCTGTTTCTGGTATCATGGTAATGTTGGCTTTATTAAATGAGTTTGGAAGTATCTCCTCCTCTTCAATTTTGTGGAAGAGTTTGAGAAAATTTGTATTAAATCTTTTTTTAATATGTGGTATAATTAATCAGAGAAGCCATCTGGTCCTGGGCTTTTGTTTGTCGGGAGGTTTTTGATTATGATTCAATATCCTTGCTAGTAGCTTGTCTACTCAAAACTGCTATTTCTTCATGAAATTTCTTCTACTTGGAAGATCATTTGTTTCTTGGAGTTTATCCATTTCTTCTAGGTTGTCCAATGTGTTGGAGTATAATTGTTCATAAGAGTCTCTTACCGCCCTTTGTATTTCTGTGGTATCAGTTGTAACTTCTTATTTTTTAATTTCTGATTTTAACTGAGCCTTCTCTCTCTCTCTCTCTCTCTGCTGAGTGTAGATAAAGGTTTGTCATATTTGTTTATCTTTTCAAAGAAACTGCCCTTAGTTTCACTGATATTTTCTATTGTCTTTTAGCTTCTGTTTCACTTACTTCCACTCTGATCTTTGTTATTTCCTTCCTCTTACTAACTCTGGACTTATTTTACTGTATTTTTAATTTGTTAAACAATTCCTTTAGGTGTCAGAGTATGTTGTTTATTTGGGATTTTTTCCTGTTTCTTGAGGCATTCATTACTATGAACATCTTTCTTAGTATTTCTTTTGCTTCATGTTTTAGATTTTGGTGTGTGATATTTCCATTCTCATTTGTCATAAGGCATTTTTAAAATTTCTCCTTTGATTTCTTTGTTTACCCATTGATTATTTATAGAATGTTGTTCAATCTCCACATATTTGTGAAGAAAAAAAAAAGTTTTTCTTCTTGTAATTGATACCTAGTTTTATATCATTGTGGTCAGAAAAGATGCATAATATGATTTCAGTATTATATTTATTGAGACTTTTTTCATAGCCATATGATTCACCCTGAAGAATGTTTCATGGGCACTTAAGAATGTGTATTCTGCTGCTTTTGAATGGAATGTTTTATATATAATGATTAAGTATATCTGGCTTAATGTGTCATTTAAAGCTAATGTTTCACCATTGATTTTCTGTCTGGGTGATATATCCATTGATGTAAGTAGGGTATTAAGTCTTCTACTATTATTGTATTACAGTCTATTTCTTCCTCTAGGTCTATTATTATTTACTTTATATATTTAGGTGTTTCTATGTTGATTGCATAAATATTTACAAATATAATATCCTCTTGTTGAATTGACCCCTTATTATTATGTAATACTCTTCTTTGTCTTTTATTACAGTGTTTGTTTTAAAGTCTCTTGTTTGATAACAGTATATCTGCTTCAACTTTTTGGTTTCCATTTGAATGGAATATCTTTTTTCATCCCTTCACTTTTAAGCTGTGTGTATCCTTATATCTGAAGCTAGTCTTTGTTGGCAGTGTGTAGAAGAGTCTTCTTCTTTTTATTTCATTCAGCTTATCTATTAAAGAATGATTCTTAAAGTTTTAAGACGACATGACCCACATGTTTGGCTTCAGTACCACCATCATTTTTCGAGTCACGTCACTTGATCGATTTTTCTAACTCATGTGCTTTTGTAGTTCAGTTTGGTACTGAGTGATTTTATAAATTATGTTGATGATCTGGTTCCTCTGTTCCTCCCAAGAATGTAGTTTGGATGAGTAAGCAACAGTTATAACATATTTGCTTCTGTCACATGTACATCCAAAGTTATAAAATCTCAATATTGCATAAGCTCAGTTTCATCAGGTATACTGTGTTGGCTTAGCCTGTGTTGGCTTTGTAAGCCTTTACTCTGCTAGACTGAGAAATCTCCTAAATGTGGAGATTGGTAATTTCTCTTTTTTATCAGAATCCATCTTGCTTCTACTTGGTAGAATTAAGGAAGCAGGGCTGAGGATCACACCTGAGGGCATGTGGATGAGCTGTGCAGGTTTTCCTGTGATCCTGGTTTGTGGCTGAAGGATATGAAGAGCAGCCCTGGTATGGGCAGATTTTATTTTATAGGCGCAGTTGGTTGCTATGTGCTCTGGTGATTTTAAGGCTCAAAACCCAGAGTGGAAGTAATATTTACCTTTCCCCTCACCCAGTGTCTTTTAAAAATACTTACACTTTTTTTAAAATAGCAGTTTTAGATATGCAATAAAATTGGAAGGAAGATACATAGATTTCCCATGTATTCCTTGCCCATACACATGCTTTGCCTCCTCCATTATCAACATCACTTACTAAAAAAATTTTTTTTTTTTTTTTAATTTCCAAGGATGAATCTATACTGATGTATCATAATCACCCAAAGACCGTAGTTTAGAGTTTAATCTTGGTTCTATACATTCTATGGGTTTGGACAAAAGTATAATGATGTATATCTGTTATTATAATATCATACAAATTATTTTCACTGTCTGAAAGATCCTCTTTGCTCTGCCTATTCATGTCTCTCCCCTCACCCCTGGCAACCGCTAATCTTTTAATTATCTTCATAGTTTTGCCCTTTCTAGAATACCATATAGTTGGTATCATGTAGTATTTAGCTCTTTTAGATTGGCTTTTTCCCTTAATTAAATGCATTGACATTTCCTTCATGCTTTTCATGGGTTGGTAGCTCATTTATTTTTAGCACTGAATAATATTGTATTGTCGGGATGGATCATAGTTAATGTATCCATTCAATTACCATAGAATGTCTTGGTTGCTTTCGAGATTTGGCAATTACAATAAAGTTGCTATAAATATCCATGTGCAGGCTTTTGTGTGGATAGAATTTCAATTTTTTTCTGGGTGAATACCAAGGAGAATGATTGCTGGATCATATGGTAAGAGCACGTTTAGTTTCTTAAGAAAATGCCAAATCATTTTCCAAAGAGGCTATATTATTTTGTTTTCCACCAGCAATGTTTGAGAGTTTCTGTTGCCCCACATCTTCAAAGTATTTAATGTTGTCAGTGTTCTGTATTTCGACCATCTTACTAGGTATATGAAAGTGACAGTGTTAGTTGCTCAGATGTGTCCTACTCTTTACAACCAGATTGACTGTAGCCCGCCAGGCTCCTCTGTCCATGGAATTTTCCTGGCAAGAATATTGGAGTGGGCAGCCATTCCATTCTCCAGGGAATCTTCTCAACCCAGGGATTGAACCTGAGTCTCCTGCACTGCAGGCAGATTCTTTACCTTTAGTGGTTTCTTATTGTTGTTTTCTCTATTTCTTTGTATTGATTGCTGAGGAAGGGTTTTTTATCTCTCCTTGCTATTCTTTGGAACTCTGCATTTAAATGGGATTATCTTTCCTTTTCTCCTTTGCTTTTCACTTCTCTACTTTTCACAGCTATTTGTAAGGCCTCCTCAGACAGCCATTTTTCTTTTTTGCATTTCTTTTCCATGGGGTGATCTTGATCCCTGTCTCCTGTACAATGTCACGAACTTCCATCCATAGTTCATCAGGTACTCTGTCTTTCAGATCTAGTCCCTTAAATCTATTTCTCACTTCTACTGTATAATCATAAGGGATTTGATTTAGGTCATACCTGAATGGTCTAGCAGTTTTCCCTACTTTCTTCAACTTAAGTCTGAATTTGGCAATAAGGAGTTCATGATCTGAGCCACAGTCAGCTCCCGGTCTTGTTTTTGCTGATTATATATAGCTTCTCCATGTTTAGCTGCAAAGATTATAATCAATCTGATTTTGGTGTTGACCATCTGGTGATGTCCATGTGTAGAGTCTTCTCTTGTGTTGTTGGAAGAGGATGTTTGCTATGACCAGTGTGTTCTCTTGGCAAAACTCTATTAGCCTTTGCCCTGCTTCATTCTGTATTCCAAGGCCAAATTTGCCTGTTACTCCAGGTGTTTCTTGACTTCCTACTTTTGCATTCCAGTCCCCTATAATGAAAAGGACATCTTTTTGGGGTGTTAGTTCTAAAAAGTCTTGTAGGTCTTCATAGAACCGTTCAACTTCAGCTTCTTCAGCATTACTGGTTGGGGCATAGGCTTGGCTCAAGATTGTCAGGAGAAATATCAATGACCCCAGATATGCAGATGACACCACCCTTATGGCAGAAAGTGAAGAGGAACTAAAAAGCCTCTTGATGAAAGTGAAAGAGGAGATTGAAAAGTTGGCTTAAAGCTCAACATTCAGAAAACTAAGATCATGGCATCTGGCCCCATCACTTTATGGGAAATAGATGGGGAAACAGTGGAAACAGTGTCAGACTTTATTTTATTGGGCTCCAAAATCACTGCAGATGGTGATTGCAGCCATGAAATTAAAAGATGCTTACTCCTTGGAAGGAAAGTTATGACCAACCTAGATAGCATATTCAAAAGCAGAGATGTTACTTTGCCAACAAAGGTCCATCTAGTCAAGGCTATGGTTTTTCCAGTGGTCATGTATGGATATGAGAGTTGGACTGTGAAGAAAGCTGAGCACTGAAGAATTGATGCTTCTGAACTGTGGTGTTGCAGAAGACTCTTGAGAGTCCCTTGGACTGCAAGGAGATCCAACCAGTCCATCCCAAAGGAGACCAGTCCTGGGTGTTCTTTGGAAGGACTGATGCTAAAGCTGAAACTCCAGTACTTTGGTCACCTCAAGCGAAGAGTTGACTTATTGGAAAAGACCCTGATGCTGGGAGGGATTGGGGGCAAGAGGGGAAGGGTACAACAGAGGATGTGATGGCTGGATGGCAATCACCAACTCGATGGACATGAGTTTGAGTGAACTCTGGGAGTTGGTGATGGACAGGGAGGCCTGGCCTGCAGTGATTCATGGTGTCGCAAGGAGTTGGACACGACTGAGTGACTGAAATGAACTGATTGTTGTTTTAATATGGATTTCCCTGATGACATGTGACTTGGCACATTTTTTCATATGCCTTTTTGCCATCTGTTTACCTTATTTAGTGAGGTATCTGTTACAGTCTTAGGCTCATTTTAAAAATGGACCATTTCTTTCTTATTGTTTAATTTCAAGGGTTCTTTGTATATTTTGGATAATAATCCTTTGTTAGATGTATCTTTTTGCAAATGTTTTCTTCCAATGTGTAACTTGTCTTCTAGTTCTCTGTGAGACAATACCATGTCTTTAGAAGAAAAAAAATAGTATTAAATTTTAATGACATCCAGGTTATAAACTATTTCTTTTATAGATCATGTTTTGGTGTTGTATTTTTAAAGGCATCATCATAACTGAAGGTCAGTTAGATTTTCTTTCGTATGTTATCTTCTACAAGTTTTTCAGTTTTACATTTTACATAAGGTCAATGACCCATTTTGAGTTAATTTTGGTGAAGAATATAAGGTCTGTTTCTAGATTCTTTTTTTTTTTTTTTAATGGGAATATCTGGTTGTTCCAACACCATTTGTCAAAGAGAGTATCTTTGCTCCATTGTATTTATTTTGCTCCTGGTCAAAGATAAACTGGTTATATTCATGGGCTCTATTCTGTTCCATTGATCTATTTGTCTGCTCTTTCACCAATACCACAGTATCTTGATTATTGTAGCTTTATAGTAAGTCTCAAATTCACATTTACCCCTTTTTAATTATAAAAAATCAGATGACCCACAAAGCAGCTACACCTACTTGAATAGGTGTAGGGGTGAAGGGGACACTTAGTGGCTTGCATCTGTTTTCCTTTTGAGTCTTTCTAGTGGTGGAACTGACCTAGCCTAGCTCATCAGAGCCAACTGTATACATCTCTTCCCAACTCCATGTTCAGTGATGTCAGTAAATAGGATTTTACATCTTAGAAACTAGCAAATGTTACAAATCAGTATTCACTTGGTTTTCTTCAGAGAGCCAGTTGTTAAACATGTATCTGCAAAACACTAATTTTATATCTAATTTGTTCTTCCCTTTGATAATTTGTCATCAAACTCCTTTTAGCTATCACAGATGTGGTTTATTAATCACTTTGTATGTGTTAGGCACTGTGCCAAGATCTTTCACACGTGTTACTGAATTCTCACAACAATGTCTTGAAGTAGGTCTGTGATCTCAACTTGTAGTTGAAGAATGCTGAAGAGAAGAGCAGTGGCAGACAGATTTTTATTTTACAGGTATAATTTGCAAATGAGTAAACTGAGGTTCAGCAAGAAGATGTAATTTTTTCTGAGGTCATATAGCATAAGCTGGAGACTGAGACTCCATATTCAGACTGGAGACCTAAGCTTCTGACTGACTCACGCTTGTAATCATCATGCTCTATGGTCTTCCCCAGCATTGAAAACTGTTCTGGGCTCTGAATTATGACACCTTGCTTCTAGGGAACACTCTACACCCAGCCTGATAACCTGACCTCTCAGAACCTCAGTGTCCTCATCTATATAAGACTGGTGATGATAATAATCCTGCCTAACTCACAGGAGGCTTTACCATTTAAATGATACTTGTACAAGATTGCTTTGGAAAGCTCAGGTATTGTATAAACGGGTGATATCATTACATGATAAGGAGTGAAGGGGAAAAAAATATTTACCAAAAGAATACCACATCACAGTTTAGAAGATTCAGTTAAAGTGGATATTCAATATAAATATAGTTTCTATGGAATTTTACAGTGAATGTTTCTAAGTGAATTGGAAGGATGTTTGATCTGGGAATGCCTGAACTTATATCTTGGAATTCTTAGGTTTGGGGTCTCCCTAACCTTCCCAGACAGTCTGATTGGTATTCAAGGTAACCTTAGTTTCATGGCAGATTTGATTGAAATTAAGTTATTAACACAATAGGCCAGTGCTGGAAAGTTGACATTTAGTAACTTTAGGGAGAATTTTTGCCATATTATGTCCATGTTTTAATGAAGAATTTTCTTCATTTACTGTTCACATAGCTATTTATACTTCCAACTGTCAGCATTATTCATTTTAGCTGCTTATTTAAGGTTTATATTCTTCCCTATACCCAACTCCTCTTGATGTCAAGTAACCATTTGATCACTATAGATGTCCCCAGCACTGAGTACTGACATTAGCAGCTAGTGTTACTTCATAAATATTTATTCAACAAGTGCATGGGTGAGTTAACTACATACAACTCTTGTTGTGTTCATGTATTCCTTGTTCTGCAATTGTCCATCTGCAGGCTTTGGACGTTTTTCTTTTTTTTTTTTTTTTTTTGAGTTTTATTTTATTTTATTTTTTATTTTTTTTATTTTTTTTATTTTTAATTCTTTTTTTTTTTTTTTATTTTACTTTATTTTACTTTACAATACCGTATTGGTTTTGCCATACATTGACATGAATCCACCATGGGTGTATTAATTTAAGTTGGAGTAGTGTGCAAGGCAAGGTCAACCATGTGGTGTTTCATGCTAGAGTTTATCCGTGTGCTCTTAGCATATCATCAGGTGGGTTCTTAATCACTGGACCACCAGGGAAGCTGATTTTATTTTTTTATTTTTTTTTTTTTTTTAAATTTTATTTTTACTTTATTTTACTTTACAATACCGTATTGGTTTTGCCATACATTGACATGAATCCACCATGGGTGTATTAATTTAAGTTGGAGTAGTGTGCAAGGCAAGGTCAACCATGTGGTGTTTCATGCTAGAGTTTATCCGTGTGCTCTTAGCATATCAGAGACAGTTGACAGCAATAGGGAAACCCCCAGGTGTCCTCTAACTTATACAGTCCAAGCCCTTTGCTGTGTTTACAAGAACTTCCTTGACCTGTTTCACCTCTGGTGCTCTCCATCCTGCCACTGTGTGGGATGATCTGTCATTCTTTCTCCTGGCCAATTGTTACACACTTATCAAGAGTAGGTTTGGGTCTCATTCCCTCAGGAATCATCTCTGAACTATGGGTTGAAATTAGGTTCTGTTTTCACTCACTGATGTATTTATTTATTTTTAAAAATTTTGTTATTTTTTGCTATGCAACAGCATGAATCAGCTGTATAAATGCGTATATCTGCCTCCCCCTCCCGCCCCCACTAGCTTCCTTCCCACCCCACCCCCATCCCATCCCTCTAGGTCATCACAGAGCACCAGCCTGGGCTCCCTGTGTGATACAGCAGCTTCCCAGTGGCTGTCTGTTTCACACATTGTAGTGTACATATGTCAATGCTACTTTTTCAATTTGTTCCACCCTCTCCTTCTCCCACTGTGTCTACAAGTCTGTTCTCTACATCTGCATCTCTTTTCCTGTCCTGCAAATAGATTCATCAGTATCATTTTTCTAGATTTCATATATATTTTCTAGAATCCATATATATATTTGTTGTTCTCTTTTTGACTTACTTCACTCTGTATGACAGACTCTAGGTTCACCAACATCATTACAAATGACCCATTTTATTCCTTTTTGTGACTGAGTAATATTCCATTGTATATATGACCACATCTTCTTTATCCATTCATCTGTCAATGAACATCTAGGTTGCTTCCATATCCTGGCTATTGTAAATAGTGTTGCAATGAGCATTGGGATATACGTGTCTTTTTGAATTATGGTTTTCTCAGGAAACTTCACTGGTGGCTCAGACAGTAAAGCGTCTGCTTACAGTGTGGGAGACCCAGGTTTGATCCCTGGGTCGGGAAGATCCCCTGGAGAAAGAAATGGTAACCCACTCCAGTACTTTTGCCTGGAATATCCCATGGATGGAGGATCCTGGTAGGCTATAGTCCATGGGGTCCCAAAGAGTTGGACAGGACTGAGCGACTTCACTTTCACGTTTCACTTTTACTTTCAGGGTGTATGCCCAGAAGTAGGACTGCTGGGTCATATGACTTCCCTGGTAGCTCAGACAATAAAGAATCTGCCTGTGATGTGGGAGACCTGGGTTCGATCCCTGAGTAGAGATGATCCCCTGGAGAATGGAATGGCTACACTCCAATATTCTTGCCTGGAGAATTCCACAGAGAGAGGAGCCTGGCAAGCTACAGTCCATGAGCTTGCAAAGAGTTGGACATAATTGAGTAATTAACACTGTCAATACCTGTGGGTCGTTTTATTCCTAGTTTCTTAAGGAACTTCCATACTGTTTTCCATTGTGGTTGTATCAGTTTATATTCCCACTAACAGTGCATGAAGATTCCCTTTTCTCCACACCCTCTCCAGCAGTTTTTGTTTGTAGATTTTTTTGATGATGGCTATTCTGACCAGTGTGAGATGATACCCCATTATAGTTTTGATTTGCATTTATCTAATAATGGGTGATGTTGAGCATCTTTTCATGTTTGTTTAGATTTGCTTAGGTCTTCTGCCCAATTTTTGATAGGGCTGTTCATTTTTCTTATATTGAGCTGCATGAGCCTCTTGTATATTTTGGAAATTAATCTTCTGTCAGTTGCTTCATTTGCAATTATATTCTCCCATTCTGAGGTTGTCTTTTCATCTTATTTCATCAGAGGGTTTAATGTATTTCTTGATCTTAGTTCTGATATTATATTAAAATTATCTCCTATGTTGCTCATTCTCCCATGAGACTATAACTCCTGAAGAGCAAAAACTACCTTTATTTCCAAACTAAGAAGAATGTATATGGCTGGCATGCATAAGATGCTCAGTAAATGTTTGAGGAGCCAAAAGGACTAATTCCAAGTGGAATTTCTTTTTCCAGAAGGAGCAAGATAGTGAGATGAAATGCAAATCCTTTGAGGCTTCATGGGGTGACAGCCCCAAGCGACAAAGCAGGATCATCTTCCCAGCAGCTACAGGGGGTGAAGCATAGCACTTCCAGGTCAGAGGTTCGCTGTTGGGTAAATCTGTGTTTTTCTGAGTACAGACTGCAATTCTGGTCTAACTGTAGTCTGGTTTACTCAGTCTCAAGGGAGAAGAGAACCAGATAATTTTCCATTCAATATCATACAGATTAGAGGAACAGATTTTCACCGCTACAGACTGTGATAATATAGAAAATGCAGGGGCTAGAAACATTTATCTACTCTGTCCTTGGAAATTTTGAAAATCCCCAGAAGGACACACTCATGATCTCATGAAAGAGATTGGTGTGGCTGGCAGTGATTCTCAGAGAGATGTTAGCATACTGTTTTTCAGTACCACAGTTTCATCTCTGGGAATAATAGATTTTTTAGTGAGAACAGGGGGCATTTATTTCCATTTCAGCAGTCTTAAGTATGAGTTGAATTATAGATAATAAAAACTCTAATTAATTACCAGTCCTAGACAATCAATTAACTATCTTCTCTAACAGCATTGTATTGGTACACTTCATAACAGGCACGTGTTTCTTTTAGCTGTCTTTCCTTCCACTAGTTTCCTGAATTAATGAGCAAGAATGTACTATGGTTATGTAGAGACCTCAGACAAACCTAAAATACTTGATCTGATATTAATTCCTTAAATAGATGGTTTAAAAGAATTTCAGATGCTATTTCTACTTTCATATCTGACTTAACTTATTAATAACAATTTTTCTAATGCTTTTCCACTGGTGGAAATTCTAAGACCCCCAGCTTCTGTCTTCTGCATTTCTACCTACTGAGCTGCAGTGAAAAGCTTGACTTGTTCTGTAAATATAGACTATCAGCAGCTCTCAACATGGTTTCACAAGAATCTGTATTTGTGAAAGTACCACCTGTGATTCTGATCCACAGCTAGTGTTGGGGATAGTGATGTCTTCGTTTAGAATGCTATAACAAAAATACCATAAACTGGGTGTCTTCTTTTTTTATTTTTTTAAATCAGAGGATAATTGCTTTACCAGGGGTTCCCAGGTGGCACCAGTAGTAAAGAACCTGCCTGCCAGTGCAGGAGACGTAAGAGACACAGGTTCAATCCCTGGGTCAGGAAGATCCCCTGGAGGAGGAAATGGCTACCTACTCCAGTATTCTTACCTGGAGGTTCCCCATGGACAGAGGAGCCTGGCAGCCTACAGTCCATACGGTTGCACAGAGTCGGACATGACTGAAGCAATTTAGCATGCACGCACATGCTTTACAATGTTGTCTTGGTTCCTGCCAAACAATAAGGTGAATCAGTCATAATTATATATACCCCCTCCCTTTTGAGCTTCCCTTCTTCCTCCCATCCTACCCCTCTAGGGGAATGGGTGTCTTAAACAAAAGAAATTAATTTCTCACTGTTCTGGAGGCAAGGAAATCTAAGATGAAGGCACCAGCAGATCTGGTGTCCAGTGAGAATCCTCTTCTTGGTTGGCAGATGTTTGTCTGCCTTCTTGTATCCTCAGATAGTGGAGAGCAGAGAGACGGGCTAGCTCTGTCCTTCTCAAAAGGACACTAATCCCATCATGAGGGCACCACCCTATAACCTAATTACCTCCCAAAAGGCCCTGTCTCAGATATCATTACATGAGACAGTAGGGTTCCTATATATGAATTTGGGAGGTGGTAGGGAGTACACATGTTCAGTTCACAGTAATTGGATTAGAAAATTCCATTTGTTAAATTGCTTCTTTTTTTCCTGGAATGAGTGCAGGGCAATGCTTTGCCAATTATTTACCCTTTTCCTATAGATGAAGTATGAAAAGTGGTAATACAGCCAATAAAATGCAGTTATGCAGGTACCTAGTGAGGTTTCACATATACTGCTTGGACATCTTATTAAATGAAAGTAAAGAATCATTACTTTCATAATCATTTAAAAAGTAATACTTCTATATACTTCCTACAACTCCCAACTAGAACTATTTTAATACCCTTGCCCAATAAATCCTTTCTATTAATAATATAATTACTAAAATTTAGATTATATCAGAACTAATAAGAAAAGTCCATCTTCTGTGTAGTGTGTCAAGAAGTTAGAGATAAAATTTTAGACACACTATAATTTTAATAATTTTAATAGCTTCCTTTGGGTTAAATAGACTTCCCAGGTGGCACAGTGGTAAAGAATCCACCTGCCAATGCAGGAGATGTTGTTCAATCTTTCGGTCAGGAAGATTGCCCGGAGAAGGAAATGGCAACCCATTCCAGTATTCTTGCCTGGGAAATCCTGTGGACAGAGGAGCCTGGTGGGGGTATGTCCTACAGGGTTGCAAAAGAGTCAGATACAACTCAGTGACTAAACAACAAGATAACTAAGTAGAAACAATTACATTGTTGCTACTAGAATATAAGTTCTAAGGACAATAAGATAAAATGTTCAGAATTGCAATTATAAGATTTTGGCAAGTGACAAGCTAATTATCTAGTAATTTATATGTCAAGCCTAATAATTTATACCCCAGCTCATATGTACTTGTATATATTGCAACAAATAAGAAATAGTCTCCTCCTCAATTCTCCTCTTAAAAACCAGCAGATATTTACTGGTTGACAGTAATTCCATGGTTCTGATATTAAATATTACAGCACTTTTTTTCATAGGTCAGTAGATGGACATGATTAAAGCTAAATTGAATTTTTGAAAATTAGTGAACGAAGCAGAAACTGTGAAGCAGGGAATTTATTGTTGATCTCACTAGTTTTGTCTGCTATTTTGAAAATCCACCCACATAAGAATATGTAAAGGAGTAATTTTTATACTCCATTACCATAAAAACCTCATTGTAAAAACAAGCATACAAAAAATACCCAATATTGATAACTTATGGTGAATGGTGTTGGATTCGTGATACCCGAAGAAGATTTAACTTTGGGACAAGGGACCAGTCTTGATCACTAAAGAGGTTTTGTATAGCAGAGTTTTATTAAAGTGAAAGTTCAGTTGCTCAGTTGTGTCCGACTCTTTGCGAACCCGTGAATCGCACGCAGCATGCCACGCCTCTCTGTCCATCACCAACTCCCGAAGTTTACCCAATTTCATGTCCATCAAGTCGATGATGCCATCCAGCCATCTCATCCTCTGTCATCCCCTTTTCCTCCTGCCCCCAATCCCTCCCAGCATCACGGTCTTTTCCAATGAGTCAACTCTTCACATGAGGTGGCCAAAATATTGGAGTTTCAGCTTCAGCATCAGTCCTTCCAATGAACACCCAGGACTGATCTCCTTTAGGATGGACTGGTTGGATCTCCTTGCGGTCCAAGGGACTCTCAAGAGTCTTTTCCAACACCACAGTTCAAAAGCATCAATTCTTCGATGCTCAGTTTTCTTCACAGTCCAACTCTCACATCCATACTTGACCACTGGAAAAACCATAGCCTTGACTAGATGGACTTTGGTGGCAAAGTAATGTCTCTGCTTTTGAATATGCTGTCTAGATTGCTCATAACTTTCCTTCCAAGGAGTAAGTGTCTTAATTTCATGGCTGCAATCACCATCTGCAGTGATTTTGGAGCCCC
>SJYT01066812.1:68846-122121 GCA_006410635.1 Cephalophus harveyi | reverse complement strand
ATGTCCATGTGTAGAGTCTTCTCTTGTGTTGTTGGAAGAGGGTGTTTGCTATGACCAGTGCGTTCTCTTGGCAAAACTCTATTAGCTTTTGCCCTGCTTCATTCCGTATTCCAAGGCCAAATTTGCCTGTTACTCCAGGTGTTTCTTGACTTCCTACTTTTGCATTCCAGTCCCCTATAATGAAAAGGACATCTTTTTTGGGTGTTAGTTCTAAAAGATCTTGTAGGTCTTCATAGAACTGTTCAACTTCAGCTTCTTCAGTGTTACTGGTTGGGGCATAGGCTTGGATTACTGTGATATTGAATGGTTTGCCTTGGAAATGAACAGAGATCATTCTGTCATTTTTGTGATTGCACCCAAGTACTGCATTTTGGACTCTTTTGTTGATGGTTATTCCATTTCTTCTGAGGGATTCCTGCCCACAGTATAAATATAATGGTCATCTGAATTAAATTCACCCATTCCAGTCCATTTTAGTTTGCTGATTCCTAGAGTGTTGATGTTCACTCTTGCCATTTCCTGTTTGACCACTTCCAATTTACCTTGATTCATGGACCTAACATTCCAGGTTCCTATGCAATATTGCTCTTACAGCATTGGACCTTGCTTCTATCACCAGTCACATCCACAACTGGGTATTGTTTTTGCTTTAGCTCCATCCCTTCATTCTTTCTGGAGTTATTTCTCCACTGATCTCCAGTAGCATATTGGGCACTTACCAACCTGGGAAGTTCCTCTTTCAGTATCCTAGCATTTTGCCTTTTCATACTGTTCATGGGATTCTCAAGGCAAGAATACTGAAGTGGTTTGCCATTCCCTTCTCCAGTGGACCACATTCTGTCAGACCTCTCCACCATGACCCACCCGTCTTGGGTGGCCCCCCACAGCATGGCTTAGTTTCATTGAGTTAGACAAGGCTGTGGTCCGTGTGATCAGATTGGCTAGTTTTCTGTGATTATGGTTTCAGTGTATCTGCCCTCTGATGCCCTCTCACAACAGCTACCGTCTTACTTGGGTTTCTCTTACCTTGGATGTGGGGTATCTCTTCACCGCTGCTCCAGCAAAGCACAGCCGCTGCTTTTATCTTGGATGAGTCGCCCCTCCTGACCTTGATCATGGAGTAGCTCCTCTCAGCCCTCCTGTTCACAGCCGCCACTCCTTGGAGTTTGGATTGCTCCTCTCGGCCGCCGCCCCTGTCCTCGGGCGTTGGGTAGCTCCTCTCAGTCGCTCCTGCGCTGTCACAGCCTGGCGCAAGAACAGAAAAGGGACAGAAAAATCTTCTGACGTAGACATCAGAAGAGGGACAGAGAATGCCCCCCTCACTAGAGTTAGCTATGGAGTTATATACTTCTTAATTAATTATTACAATAAATCAAAAGAATGTCTCAAGTTTGTGAAAACTTTACCAGACCCACTCCCACAATTTACATTTTAGGATAACAGGCTTAGAACTTAATAACAGAAAGATCCTACCAGACCCACTCCCATAATATACATTCTAAGATATCAGGTTTCTCAAGAAGGTCAGGAAGCAACAGTTAGAACTGGACATGGAACAACAGACTGGTTCCAAATAGGAAAAGGAGTACGTCAAGGCTGTATATTGTCATCCTGCTTATTTATATGTAGAGTACATTATGAGAAACACTGGGCTGGAAGAAGCACAAGCTGGAATCAAGATTGCTGAGAGAAATATCAATAAGCTCAGATATGCCGATGACACCACCCTTATGGCAGAAAGTGAAGAGGAACTAAAAAGCCTCTTGATGAAAGTGAAAGAGGAGATTGAAAAAGTTGGTTTAAAGCTCAACATTCAGAAAACGAAGATCGTGGCATCTGGTCCCATCACTTCATGGGAAATAGATGGGGAAACAGTGGAAACAGTTTCAGACTTTATTTTTTTTTGGGCTCCAAAATTACTGCAGATGGTGACTGCAGCCATGAAATTAAAGGATGCTTGCTCCTTGGAAGGAAAGTTATGACCAACCTAGATAGCATATTCAAAAGCAGAGACACTACTTTGCCAACAAAGGTCCATCTAGTCAAGGTTATGGTTTTTCCAGTGGTCATGTATGGATGTGAAAGTTGGACTGACACCCATGGTGGATTCATGTCAATGTATGGCAAAACCAATACGGTATTGTAAAGTAAAATAAAGTAAAAAAAAAAAAAATAAATAAAATAAAATAAAAATAAAGAGAACAAAAAAAAAAAAAAAAAAGAAAGCCGAGTGCCAAAGAATTGATGCTTTTGAACTGTGGTGTTGGAGAAGACTCTTGAGAGTCCCTTGGACTGCAAGGAGATCCAACCAGTCTATTCTGAAGGAGATCATTCCTGGGTGTTCTTCGGAAGGACTGATGCTAAAGCTGAAACTCCAATACTTTGGCCACCTCAAGCGAAGAGTTGACTCATTGGAAAAGTCTTTGATGCTGGGAGAGATTGGGGGCAGGAGGTGAAGGGGATGACAGAGGATGAGATGGCTGGATGGCATCACCGACTTGATGGACATGAGTTTGAGTGAACTCCAGGAGTTGGTGATGGACAGGGAGGCCTGGCATGCTGCGACATGGGATCGCGAAGAGTCAGACACGACTGAGCGACTGAACTGAACTGAAGATATCAAGATTAGCCAGAAGGTTTTCAGGAAGGAGAAACTGTCCTCAATCAGGATACATTGTTGTTATATAGTCCCTAGTACAGTGTTTAAACTGAGTTGTTTGTTGTGTAATCATCAGTTTGAGGCTTTAAAAAAAAATTATGTGACTAAGACTAAGAAATGTAGAGGAAAAAAAATATTTGTCCTTTCCTCTTCCTCAAGACCCCTCTCTCCTCAGGGACCTCTAGACTTCTTATCAACCTGACTAGGAATTGACTCTCTCAATGCAAAACCAGAATATCCCCATTTTATTACACCTAGTCATCACTTGTAAGTATAATTGGTAGAATTACTAGATTGGGGAGAAGTTGCCTTTGTTAAAATGAACATTTTATGTTTTTTAAATCACAAGTTATTGATTTACACTAGAGATAGAAGATAATCTATCCTTTTACGAAAGCATAGCTACTTTTGACACTTGCCTGCAATTAGAATGGGGAGACTCATGGTTTTAAAATTCAGACTCTCCATGGGATAGTACCATTTGAGTGCATTACATAGGACTTCAGAGGAATAAGTAAAATTCTTGCCTAGGGGGTGGGTTGGGGGCTGGGGAAGAATGACTCTTGATGTTAGCCTCCTGTGTCTATCTAAAGCCTAGTCAACTTTTCTATCATCTCTTCATTCTTAAAGCACTATTTACTAAGCATTTGCTGTGTGAATGTACTACCTCTACGTAAATTACAAGACTGTGTAAATTACCTAGACTCTGCCTATGTACTGGAAGAGGTACTGGGAGGAGGTGGTGGGCTCAGAACTGCAGATGTTTTTTCCAGGAACATTCGAGGCCTCCATATTGTCTGAGGCTTCCTCTTTCATCTGTTACATATGATTACTCCTTCCTGCTGCCAAATCCTTGGTGATATAGTTATCTACAGGAATTCTCTGCTTTGTTTATGGGACTTAATAGTCCTGGGCCTGCAATGAATAAGATGCTAAGGCAGCATGTGGTAAGGAGCTTCATTTATCTGGAAAGGTTCCACTTCTGTACAGTGGTAGGCATTATGGGTCATAAGAACAATCATTCTCATAGTTTGACTAGGTTTTTATAGTCTTGGACCATGGGGCAATGCTCCTTTGCTTACTTTGGGGAACACCTGTTCACTTCAGATGGGTATCTTTGCCCTTAGGCATCAGAGGGAGTAACATGTCAGGGATGTTACAGTCTTCTCCTTATTTTCCCCACAGGAATCGTCATTTCAATATTCAATAGAAAAAAAAAAAAAAGATCTTTTGAGGGTTGGAGATTACTATCTTTTGTAAAAACTACAAAGGCCCTTGTGAAGTGGGAAGAGAAGAAGGCATGGATAAGGAGTCAGCATGAGAAATGTTTGCGACAAAGTAGGGAGGATATTTGTCACTTGCACTGTGACAAATCCCCTTCCAGCTTCCATTTTGGTTATTTAAAAATACTGGAATGCGTTAAATTGCATGGAATCTCAAATTAAATTCCTTTGGGGAAAGATGCTGCCAGAACATCTAATATGGGGTACTGGACAAACATCTTAGGTGGGGACTCCGTATCAATTTTTTTTTTTCCCATTAAAAACCTACATTCTTGCTATTTATACGGGTTTTCTTCTCCCTTTCTCCATCCCTTTTGTATCTGGTATTTCTCCCTCGACTCTTCCTTCTTTCCCAGGTGTGTTTGATAACTGCTCCCACACTATCAATGACAAGGGCTGGGCCCTGGGGATCCGCTCAGGGAAGGATGTGGGAAGGCGAGATGCTCGCTTCTTCTTCTCTCTTCGCACCGACCGAGTCAAGAAAGCCACCACTGTGATGGGCCACAGTCGCTACCAACCAGGCAAGTGGACACACCTGGCAGCCACTTACGATGGACAGCGCATGGCCTTGTATGTGGATGGCACTCAGGTGGCTAGTAGTCCAGATCAGTCTGGTCCCCTGAACAGCCCCTTCATGGCATCTTGTCGCGCTCTCCTCCTTGGGGGGGACAGCTCAGAGGACGGGCACTCTTTCCGTGGACACCTGGGCACCCTGGTCTTCTGGTCGATAGCCCGCCCACAAAGCCACCTTCAGCACAGTCCTCAGCAGCCACTGGAGGAGAAGGATTTGAACACCCTGCTACTGACCGCCAGTTTTGAGCCCCTGGAAGAACAGTGGGTCCCCTTTAGAGACGGGAAGTACCCACGGCGTGAGGTTCTCCAGGGCTTTGAGTCAAAGCCTGAGATTCTGTCCCCTCTGCAGCCCCCGCTCTGTGGGCAGACAGCGTGTGACAACGTGGAATTGATCTCTCAGTACAATGGGCACTGGCCCCTCCGGGGAGAGAAGGTGATCCGCTACCGGGTGGTGAACATCTGTGACGACAAGGGTCTGAACCCCACGGTGAGTGAGGAGCAGATCCGTCGGCAGCACGAGGTGCTCAATGAAGCCTTCAGCCGCTATAACATCAGCTGGCAGCTGAGTGTCCACCGCGTCCACAACTCCACCCTGCGCCACCGCATTGTGCTGGTGAACTGTGAGCCCAGCAAAATCGGCAACGACCATTGTGACCCCGAGTGTGAGCATCCACTCACGGGCTACGACGGCGGTGACTGCCGCCTGCAGGGCCGGTGCTACCCCTGGAACCGCAGGGACGGGGTCTGCCACGTGGGGTGCAACAACATGCTGAACGACTTTGACGAGGGCGACTGCTGTGACCCAGACGTGGCCGAGGTGCGCAAGACCTGCTTCGACCCTGACTCACCCAGGAGGTAAGGGACTGGGGCTAGGGGGTATCCTGCTTGGAGGGTGCATTCCTGACATCATTTTATCGTTTTGGCTTCTGGAGACAAAAGAGTGTTTGCGCAACCTCCAAATAAAACAATTAATCTACTCCACCAGATATCGGTGAGCTTTCATCAAGTCCTAGATGTTGTGCTGGGTAATTAGGGACACAAGGATGACAAAGATGAAAACACAACCTTTACCAAACTCAGTTTCTTTGAAGCACACAACTGTGGATGTGGTGTGAACTGCGCATGCACCAGGTGCTTGAGATACAGGAAAGCTGAACGACTTTATCTGTCCAAGGAAGCCAGGGCATCTTTGCAGAGAACAAACGAGGTATACATTGATAGACACCACTCATACAGGAGTCAGGAGACCCAGGTTCGATCCCTGGGTTGGGAAGACCCGCTGGAGGAGGAAATGGCAACCCACTCCAGTACTCTTGCCTGGAGAATTCCATGGACAGGCTGCAGTCCATAGTATTGCAAAGAGTTGGACACGACTGAGTGACTAACACTTTCATTTCCGTTCTTTTCACAGTCTTAGGTTTCCAGCAAAGTAGCACAAATTCATGAGGAGGCCCCATGTGTGCATAGTCTCTGACATAGATTGAGCAGTTCAGCAGCTTTATGAACTTAAGATGTTTCACATCTAAGTGAAACAAGTGCGGT
This sequence comes from Cephalophus harveyi, assembly GCA_006410635.1. Lineage (NCBI taxonomy): Eukaryota > Metazoa > Chordata > Mammalia > Artiodactyla > Bovidae > Cephalophus > Cephalophus harveyi. The sequence continues at coordinate 116,064 of SJYT01066812.1, read as the reverse complement.
CTTCCTTTTTTGCTCCATTAAATTTCATTCTCCACACAGTATTTGGAACAATCCCACTGGAAAGGTACATCAGGTCCGGTCACTTCCCTCCTTACATGTTTTCCTACCATACTTAGAATAAAATCCGAGCCCCACTCCTGTCTCCTGGATCACAGCCTGACCCCTGTCTACCTCTCCAGCCTCTCTCCCACCCCAACCTGGTTCTCCAAACTCACACTACACAGCCTCACAGACTCTAGTCTATTCCATTGAACACATTAAGCTTGTCCCTGCTCCAGAGCTTTGCACTAGCTGTTTCATCTTGGAATCTTCTTTTCCTTAATCTTCCCTTGGTGAATTTTCTCTTGTCATTCCAATATCTATTTAAATGTCACCTCTTGGTGAGACCTTTCCTGATCGCTCAATCTAAGTTGACTAGTCAATCTCTATTATGTAAACTAATTTAAATTATCTCCATAACACTTATCACTTCTGGTTTTTTTCTTGTGCATTTGTTTATTTCTTTCCCTGGCCTAGAATATCAGTTCTTGTTACATTCCCAGTGCCTAGAGCAGCAGCTGAAACATAGTTGTCTATTTTATGTTTATTTTAATGAATAAATGAATCTGATGTGTCATCTGTTGTGAGACAGAAGCCAATAGGAGTATTTCTGCTTGATGGTTGATGCCGGGGTTGAGGACTGTTAGAAGGAGTTAAGAAAGGATAGAGGTGGTAGTAAACTTGTTAATTTGTGCCTATGGACAAGGGTTCCCTCCTTATAACTTGTACCTTTGTATGAAATATAAAATGCCTCACACCAGAGCTAGGGTGTTGTGTTGGTGGGAGGTGGGAGGATTGGATCTCAGTTTCCACCCAATACCTGAATGGCTGCCTTTGAATTTTTTGGACACGATTTGTGTGGTAATTTGTGGTCTTGTGTGTGGGCAGCCCTCTTGATGCCCCTATGTGTGGGTGGTTAGAACCAGTTAATAGATTCTCCTATATCTCAGACATGTGATGTCAAAAATGGTGAGATTGGCAAAGAGGAAACAGAGTTGAATTCCAGAGCCCTTGCTACTTAACCAGCTATGTAAATTATACAAATCACTTTTGGAAACCCAGATGTCTTGTCTGTAAAATGAGGGTGGTTGAAGTAATACTTGGCATTACCTATATCTTTGGGTTATTTTGTGAAGCAAATGAAATAAGATACAAGAAGTGTGTTAGTTACTCAGTCGTGTCTGACTCTTTGCAACCCCATGGACTGTAGCCCATTCATGGAGTTCTCCAGGCAAGAATATTGGAGTAGGTAGCCATTCCCTTCTCCAGGGGATCTCCCTGACCCAAAGATTGAACTCGGATCTCCTACATTGCAGGCGAATTCTTTACCATCTGAGCCAACAGGGAAGCAAGGTACGGGAAAGTCCTTGGTAACTCTAAAGTTTTCAAAGTACAAAAATAGTTCTAAACTAACATTAGTTATTATCATTATTAGAACTGACAGATGGGAAGCCTTTGTTTACATAATAATATCCAGGGAACTGATCATATTACCAGAAATATTTGCATAAGAAAGATTCTGTTTGGGTTTGGTTTTTAGATTTTGATAACCTTAAGCAGAAGCTAAACCTCACTAACAACAGTGTTTGCCAACTCAGGATCTCCAGAGAACTCTCCAGGCAAATCTGGCTTGTTCTCATTTGTCTACTAGCTCATTACAACAACACTCTGCCTTGACTGAGAGAGATGTCTTTCATGGTTCCTCTGCATCTTTCTCCTTAGAGTGGCCCCTTATCTCTGAATCCTTACTGCCACTGCTCGTACCCAGGGGTTTATAACTTATTCACCTTATTGCTTCCGAGTTGCCATGGTAACTTATCCTTTTCTATCTGTGGACCCAGACGTGTTTCAAACTTTCTTATCCTTACATGCAAAACTTGCTTTGCAGAATAAAACGAACTATTCATACTTTTTTGGTTGTTGTTGTTGTTTAGTTGTTAAGTTGTATCTGACTCTTTTGTGACACCATGGACTGTAGCCCACCTGGTTCCACTGTCCATGGGGTTTCCTAGGCAAGAATACTGGAATGGGTTGCCATTTCCTTCTCCAAGGGATGTTCCTGACCCAGGGATCAAACCTGAGTCTCCTGCATTGGCAGTCAGATTCTTTATCACTGAGCCACAGGGAAGCCCAAATAAATGCCCCTGGTTAAAATATCAAATGTATCAAAGACAATTGTACCAAAAAATAAGGAATGGCAATCCTCTGCCTAACTCTTCCTCGTCCTTCTCCACGCTCTAGCCTTACTCCCATCTTTAATTATTTTACTTGCCTTTTTGGTAATAACCTCCATCTACATATATCCAAACATTATATTTATATTACTTGATTCATCTATTTTATTAAAAACAAAATCTGAGCAGGGAACATGCACATGGCTTGCATTAGTTCCCTGACCAGGGATCAAACCGGCGCCTTTGGCAGTGAAAGTGTAGAGTCTGAACCACTGGACAACTTATTTTCATCAATTTTAAACATTATGTTTTAACATTAATTTTAAATATTATGACTTGCTTTTATTATAATGATGAGAGTTTTACTTTTCTCCCATATAGCATCTGCATTTTTAAATATATTTTAAAATTAATGTTTTAATTTTACTGTTTTTAGTTGACTCAGTTATATATATTTATAATATTGTGACTATAAAATATTTTTCTTTTGGTTGCAGAACAAGGTTTGGTTCTATTACTATGCTTTCTTTCTGGCATAGCTCTTCTACTTCCCCATACACATGTAGCCTATCCCTTGAGTCTCTATTTCCTCCTTCCCTTCTATCTTCCTTCCTTTTTGATGTCTTCATTTTCAAATGCTTTATCATATCTATAGAATAGATAAATAGATCTATAGAAAGTGTCTTTATTTTTTTAACACTCCTCTGGAGCTCTCCCTTCCAGTTCATTCCACTTTTCCTCCACTTCTGACTTCACCATTTATATTTAGTTCTGCTGCAGAGTTGTTATCCTGAAATTTCTCATCACTGATTTTTGGGGGGGGATTGGAGTCACTGTGTCCTGAGTTGAATGAATATCTCTTAATTCACAGCTTAATTTTTTCCTGGAAAACCTCCTTAAGTAACTTTCTAAGAAAGGATGTTTCAGGTAACTTCCAGAAAAGCATTTCTCAAAATGCTTTTATTTTGCCTTTACCCAAAACAGATAGTTTGTTCTGGTATAAAATTTGAGTTGGGAAATATTTTCTCTTAAATTTTTGAAGAAATTCATTATATTGTCTCTAGCTTCTATTCTGATAATTATGTGTTTTGGAGGTGATTTTTTTTCCTATTAAAAATCATTTTGAACTTTTAGCCATGTTACTTTAGGGATTTTATGATACTTTTTTTAAGGGTTGGCCTTTTATTCTTTTGTTGATAGTCAATGATTCTTTCAGTTTGGACACATGCCTCTTGTTGTTATTGTTGTTGTTCATTTGTTCAGTTGCTCAGTCATGTCCAAATCTTTGAGACCCCATGGACTACAGCATGCCAGGCTTCCCTGTCCTTCACCATCTCCCAGGGCTTGCTCAGTCTCATGTCCATTGAGTTGGTGATGCCATCCTTATCTCTGGAAAATTTTCTGAAATTATTAGATTGATATTTCTTAATTCTCTGATCTCTTTTTTCCCTTCTGAAATTTCTGAGGATTGATCTTCTGAATTTATTCTGTCCTTTTCCTCTCATATGTTCTATCTCATTGTTATTTAGTTCTATTTTTTGGAGATTTCCTTGAGTTTATCTTCTAAATCTTCTGCTGAATTTATTTTTTAATCTTAGCAATCATATATTTAAGACTTTACTCTGATTTTTCTATATTAGTCTGTCTTTAAGGATGCAGCCATTTTCTGAGGCTAAAAGTAAGGTGAATTCTGAATTTTTTTCCCAGTGCAGTATATCTGATTCATCTATAGTAAACTTTTATTTTTCCTTTTTTTCCCCCCTCTTAATTCTGATCTGTCTTTCATGCTGGTGGATTTTCTCAAGTGTATAGTGCTTATTCACGATAAGAAACACACTATTATAGCCCTATTATTATGATTTTTAAAAAGGATACTTATTTGTGAATTTCTTCTTTTAGGGGGAGAAACCTGAAGACAGTGGCGAGGATAGATTTTCTTTTTCTCAGTTCCCTTATACTTATTTTATGTACAGACCTTTTATTCATACTCCATTTTCTCTGCTTTGTATTTCTTGTGCTGAATTTTTATTATGAAAAACATTGAATGTTTTTCATAACTCTTATTGGCAGGGACCATATTTTGAAAAACAATTATTTATCAAGTTTTTCTGATGTGCCAGACACAGTAAAACAAGCAAAGGGACAAATATAAAGAATACATAGAGTAAGTGTTCATATTTTAGTGGAGGGGTTTAATAATTTTATCTAAATACCCGGCTTTAAATCCAGTCTGAGCCACTAAAAGCAGAACATAGAGTGTAGACTGCTTTTCTGTGCCACGCTTAGATTGTCTGAAAGGACTTTGGTTTCACAGAGATGTAGATAGCTGGATTTCTATGAGGGCCTATGACTTAGTGGAGTTAGTGGTTCTCTCTGAACTAAATTACCAGTATCTAGCATCTCTATTGGGCTTCCCTGATGGCTCAGCAAGTAAAAATTCACCTTCAGTGCAGGAGACACAGGAGACATGGGTTTGATTCCTGGGTCGGGAAGATTCTCTGGAGAAGGAAATGGCAACCTGCTCCAGTATTCTTGCCTGGAAAAACCCCATGGACAGAGGAACCTGGTGGGCTATAGTCTAAATGGTCACAGAGCGTTGGACATGACTAAGCATTCAGGTACCTCATGGCAAGGCATGGCATAGCATCCATATTGTTACAATTAAATCACAGTGCTCAAGTTCACGGTTCCTTTATTCTGTGACTCTGAAGAATGCAACTTCAACAAATGTTTTATCAGACATTTTTTGAGGAGCAGAGTGTGCCAGGCACAGAGTCCCTCTGTTCAGGAACTCACAGTTTAGTAGGCATTGGTTGGAGTGGGGGACACACCTACAGACAGATTACTAACATGCAAGTACAGGGATGGCACTATGAACAATCCTCTTCATTTTTCCAATCCTACTTAATGTTCCCTCTTCCCCACCCATAGCAAGAAACCAGAAATGGAGCCCAAAGGAGTTCCTCTCCCAAAGGCTCTGAGAGGAGGAGAGAGTCTGAGGAATCTGGCACCAAACATCTGTAACCCAGATGCACCTATCAAAGGGAGAATATTTATCAGACTCGGGAATGGTCAGAAGGAGATATGAATTATAGATAACATTACCCAGCTAGTTGAACAGAATTACCAAGATAGGGAAACTTGGCTTGTGGAAAGTGAAGGTTACATAGACCAGATGTCTATTTCTACATCGTAGCTACCCTAAGAGAGGGTCTACAATTGCTGTGGGAAAGAGGGCTTGAAAGTCCTCTTTAATAAAATCCCAAATGTTGTTGGCTACGCCCTATGATGCATCTTAGAAAGCCAAGTCAAGGAAGTGTCTATGCCCTATGGGAAACCCAGCTTCCCTGACTTTTGCACTCTGCAGCTTCTTTTTTGGTCATAACTTATTTTTGTGGTTTTTCTCTCTAAAATTATGTCCCAGAGACGAAGGGTGCTTTGCTGCTGAATCTACTTTCCATCCCTTGCCCTGCCTTCCCTTTTCACATGAGTTTAGTATCCAACCAAATCTAAAACATTGTGTTTACCTCTTTGCTTTGGTTTCTGTCAGATTTCATCACTCTATTATCATGTAGAGGAGGACAATCACCAAATAAAAATAAATGACTGAGCATAGTTTGAGCGAGTCATCAGCCACCTGGTGTCACCATGCTCTGAAGCGGACAGTGGGATGACGGCAGCATGCATTTGCTTTCTGATGCCTGTGGCGGGCTGAGGTCTCTGTGTCTTGGAGCCTCATTGTCTCTTCTCTGCCTCATTGCCTGAGTTTTGATGGTGAGGAGTTTGAGGGCAGAAAGACTATTGTATATAGCAATGCTAGAGCATGGTCCAGGCTTGCGTTTGTGTTAAGTTGCTTTAATCATGTCTTACTCTTTTGCAACTCCATAACCTGTAGCCCACCCATCTCCTCTGTCCATGGGGATTCTCCAGGCAAGAAAACTGGAGTGGGTTGCCATGCCCTCCTCCAGGGTACCTTCCTGACCCAGGGATCGAGCCCATGTCTCTTGTGTCTCCTGCATTTACAAGCAGGTTCTTTACCACTAGTACCACCTGGGAAGCCCCAGAGCATGGTCTACTTCCCTGTAAACAGGTCCTCAAGAGGGTGGACTGGGAGGTGCCCTAAAGGAGCATGCCACAGAGTGGTGCCTGCAGTTGCATGCTCTTGGGTGTGTATCTCAGGACAGGAGGGCAGATGCACATGACATCCAAGGGAACAGGTGGAGAAATCAGTGCTGCACAGAGCTGGGTGCTCTGGTTTAGCTGTGCTTGGCTCACTCCCCCTCTGTGGCTGTTGAGCCAAAGGAACGGTTGGACTGGGCCCCTGCAGTGGCGGATCTGTTAAACATCAGCCAGGCTTCATTATAGGTTTCTTTTGAAGTTGGGATTCAAAGTTCTCTGCAGCCAAAAAAAGCACGGATGGGGAAAATAAGTGTAAGGGGGTAGAAGAGGGCAGAGAGAAAATAAATGAAGGAGAAACTTTAAAACCAAACAGCAAGAAAACCTCTGAACCCCTCCACTGCAATATACACAGGCCACACAAACTCTAAAGAAACAAATCTCACCTTCTTATACACACTTTACCTGGCAAAGGGAATAGAAGGGAAGGAATAGGAGAATAACTTGCAGGTAAGCTCAGAAAGTGTACTAACAAGTAGAAATGTCTCTCCTTTGCTTTCCTACAGGCCAAATTCTCCATAGTTTCAATAGGTACTATTTTATGGAATAAATCATATCCACAATTTTTCTGTTCACCTAAATGGCTCAGTGAATCCCTCTCCCCAGGTGAGTGGGGAGAGGTTGTTTTTCTCCTTTTTGGGGCTATTTTCTAGCCAAATAGGCCGACTTGTGAGGGAGCCTTGTGGTATGTCTGGGTTAAAAATATTTCCTCTTAGAAAAATTTTAGGAGAGACCCTGGTCTCCAAACACATTCAGTTGTTCAAGATACTTGGGTATTTTCCTAGGAGCTGGGGTGCTGGCCCTAGTACCCTGGCCGGATGCCAGTCTGTTTCAGAGGATTTCACTTAAGGATCTTTTCTTAGAATTTAAGCCTAGGAATCTGAAAGACAGCTGCACACTTACACATGTTTTCCTTTTTTTTTTTTTTTCCCCCTCTAGGAACTCTGTTTGCATTTTACTTTAGTGACTGAATAGAAGTCATAGAGAAGTAGGTTGGGGAGCGGATGGAATATGTAGTTTGGCCGTCATGGGTTTTTTTGAAGATTTGTTTCACCCGCAGGAGAAAGATGCTGACTCACTTATTTTCTGAACCCTCATGCATCTCTCACTTCTCATCGGGAGCTCTTTCTGCAGCAGTAGACCTGATTTTCTTCTCTTGATGCTTGGCTAATTCCTACTTTCAAGTCCAGTTCTCATGTCATTCCCTCTTTCCTAGGAATAGTCCTTTGTCCTCAAATAGAGATTGGTTTAGTCACTAAGTCATGTCTGACTCTTGTGAGCCCATGGGCTATGGCCCTCCAGGTTCCTCTGTCCATGGGATCCTCCAGGCAAGAATACTGGAGTGGGTTGCCATTGTATCTCATTTGATCCCTCGTTCAGATGGGCTTCCCCGATGACTCAGTGGGTAAAGAATTTGCCTGCAATGCAGGAGACACAGGAGACGTGGGTTGAATATCTGGGTCGGGAAGATCCCCTGGAAAAGGAAATGGCAACCTGCTCCAATATTCCCAGGCAATATTCTTGCCTGGGAAACCCCATGGACAGAGGAGCCTGGTGGGTTACAGTCCATAGGGTCTCAAAGAGGTGGACACAACTGAGCGACTAACACACACACACACATACACACACACACACCATTTTAATTGGTACCACTTTTCATCCCCTATTGCCATCACTCTGCTCTAATCCCATTGTCTCTCACCTGTGTTATTACAATAGCCTCCTAAGAGGTCTCCCCACTTTTGCTCTTGCACACCACCCCTGCCCCGCCTGGGTCTGTTTTTAACATAGCAGCCAGGGTAACCCTAGTAGACTACACTTCAGATCAAGTCATTCTTCTGCCCAGATTCTGCAGCAGCTTCCCAGCTCACTCAGAGTCAAGGCCAGCAGCAGTGCAATGACCGACGGGGCCCTCACTGGTCTGGTACCACTTACTCTGTGGCCTCATCTCCCACCAGGCCTCCCTTGTTTGCTCCATTCCAGCCACAGTGGCCTTCTCATCGTCCCTTGGCTTAACAGACACACTCCTGCTGCATAAACTTTTCAGTGACTTTTCATTCTGCCGGAATGTTCATCCTCCAGATTCCTACATGGCTAGTGTTCCCACCTCCTTCCAGGCTTTTTTTCAAAGTCACCTTCTAGTGCAGCCTTTCCTGGTGACCTCACTTAAAATCCTAGTTCCTCTAACTCTTCATGATTTCTTCCCTGTTTTATTTTTCTTTTTAGAATCTGACACTAACAGGCTACATATTTTTAATTTTTGCTTAATGTCCATATTCTCCATTAGAATGCAAGTTCCATTAGAGTGGGAGTTTTTGTATGTTTGAGTTATTATTTTACCCTAGCACTTAGAAAAATAAATGCTATGAGTGTTCAACAAATAACTGTCAAAAAATGAATATTCTTACCCTCATATAGTGGTTGGCAAATTATGTCCTGTGGACTAAATTTATCTAAGCACCTGTTTTTGTAAATTAATTTTTATCAGAATGAAGTCACATGCATTTGTTCACATGTTGTCTATCACTGCTTTCATGTGGCAGAGTTGTGTAGTTACAACAGAAACTGTGTGGCCCACAAAGCCTGAAATATTTACTATTTGGCCTTTTACAGAGAAAGTTTGCCAGCTCCTTGAGTACATAATTACCACACAATGTTATAATTACGTAAGCTTCCCAAGTGGCACTAGTGGTAAAAACCGACCTGCCAATACAAGAGACTTATGAGACTCAGGCTCAATCCCTTGGTCAGGAAGATCCCCTGGAGAAGGAAATGGCAACCCACTCCCATATTCTGCCTGGAGAATCCCATGGACAGAGGAGCCCAGCAAAATATGGTCCATAGGATGGCAAAGATTGGACACTACTGAAGGGACTTTTGGAAAAGACTCTGATGCTCGGAGGGATTGGGGGCAGGAGGTGAAGGGGACAACAGAGAATGAGATGGCTGGATGGCATCACCAACTCGATGGATGTGAGTTTGAGTGAACTCCAGGAGTTGGTGATGGACAGGGAGGCCTGGCGTGCTGCGATTCATGGGGTCGCAAAGAGTCGGACACGACTGAGCGACTGAACTGAAGGGACTTAGTGTGCACACATTCATGCATTATCATTGTCCATTGTTACTTGTCTCTTCTACAAAACTTTAGGCTATTTATTCATAGTTCTTGTAACATAGGAAGTACTCAATTGATGTTTTTTAAATGAATTGACATATATATGAATGTGAAATCAGTGATATGGGGGAAATGACAGTGTTGGGCAAGGGTTTGGAAAGGGTAGAGTATGCTACTCTGTATTGAAGGAAGACGGGTATTCAGAATCTATATTCTAGCCATCCTTCCTACTGGCTCCTTTTCTGTGGTAAGATTGCTATATTCAGATGTAAGTAAAATCACTAAAGATACCCATGAAAGGTGAATGTATTAGCTGAGGGAAAGGCTGTAAGCCATTTTAAAAACCGTTTTGCTTATTTATTTTCTTTTTGGTTGCACGATGTCTTTGCTGCTGTTCATGGGCTTTTCCCTGGTTGCAATGCACAGACTTCTCATTGCAGTGGCTTCTTTTGTTGCGGAGCACAGGCTGTAGGCCTGTGGATTCGTAGTTGTAGCACATGGGGCCTAGAATGTGTGAGCTTCAATAGTTAAGGCTCCCAGGCTCTAGAGCACAGGCTCAGTAGTTGTGGTGCACAGGCTCAGTTGCCCTGCAGCATATGCAATCTTCCCGGACCACACATTGAACCCATGTCTCCTGCACTGGCAGGTGGATTCTTTAAACTGAGCCACCAGGAAAGACCCCTGGGTAAGCCATTTTACTCATTGTCTCATTATTTGAGTGACTGAACTCCCAGATGGCTCTGAAACTATGAAACATGAAGTTTATAATCAGAGAAATAGTCAATTACAATAGCCAGGAAGTAAGATGTACCCTCATTAGCTGGACAGACAGTGATTGAGAGAAAGAGCAGACTCCGCAAAGGGGTGTAGGGCCCTAAATGAGTAATTGTCTCTTTGAGGTGATGTCAGAGATTAGCCAAGTTCCTACCAAATATTTAGCTTTTGTGGTTGTAAAAAACAGGAATTCACTCAAGTTAACTAAAAATAAAATAAAATAAAATAAAGGATTTATTGTACAGTTACAAATGGACTGGAGCTACAAGGCTGCTAGGGACTAAGACAGGCTTTGCACTTCTCAAGGTATCTACATCCTGGTGCATCTGCACCATTCACACCTTGTTCCTAGTTTGCTGGATTACTCATAGTTCCTATTCTCTTATGGCTTTGGTTTAAAACGATTCAGCTTTCTGTGGCTCCTGCTTTATCTCATTGAGATTCATATCCAATTGCTAATTGCCTCAGCCTCTTGCAAATTGTTGCTCAAATTCTGCAGATAATCAACAGTGACTTGGCCTAACTCATCTCTACACATCAGGCTAGAAATCATAGGTTTCTGGCCAGCTTTGAATTTTAGCAACTATGGCCAAAAAACAGGATGACAGGGAGGGCTCCTCAGGGTTCCAAGGCAACATCACTCGACTGGTGCCAACGCTCTGGGTAGAGCAAGCTGGTTTTTCATCTTTACTTCTTGGAGACTCCTGACATGCATAATTTCTTAAAGAGCTTCACAACCCAGATAATCATGATGGTGTGATCACTCACCTAGAGCCAGACATCTTGGAATGTGAAGTCAAGTGGGCCTTAGAAAGCATCATTACAAACAAAGCTAGTGGAGGTAATGGAATTCTAGTTGAGGCATTTCAAACCCTGAAAGATGATGCTGTGAAAGTGCTGCACTCAATATGCCAGCAAATTTGGAAAACTCAGCAGTGGCCACAGGACTGGAAAAGGTCAGTTTTCATTCCAATCCCAAAGAAAGGCAATGCCAAAGAATGCTCAAACTACCACACAATTGCACTCATCTCACACACTAGTAAAGTAATGCTCAAAATTCTCCAAGCCAAGCTTCAACAATACGTGAACTGTGAACTTCCAAATGTTCAAGCTGGTTTTAGAAAAGGCAGAGGAACCAGAGATCAAATTGCCAACCTCTGCTGAATCATCAAAAAAGCAAGAGAGTTCCAGAAGAACATCTATTTCTGCTTTATTGACTATGCCAAAGCCTTTGACTGTGTGGATCACAAGAAACTGTGGAAAATTCTGAAAGAGATGAGAATATCAGACCACTTGACCTGCCTCTTGAGAAACCTGTATGCAGGTCAGGAAGCACCAGTTAGAACTGGACGTGGAACAGCAGACTAGTTCCAAATAGGAAAAGGAGTACGTCAAGGCTGTATATTGTCACCCTGCTTATTTAACTTCTATGCAGAGTATATCATGAGAAACACTGGGCTGGAAGAAGCAGAAGCTGGAATCAAGATTGCCGGGAGAAATATCAATAACCTCAGATATGTAGATGATACCACCATTATGGCAGAAAGTGAAGAGGAACTAAAAAGCCTCTTGATGAAAGTGAAAGAGGAGAGTGAAAAAGTTGGCTAAAGCTCAACATTCAGAAAACAAGGATCATGGTATCTGGTCACATCACTTCATGGGAAATAGATGGGAAAACAGTGGAAACCATGGCAGACTTTATTTTTCTGGGCTCCAAAATCACTGCAGATGGTGACTGCAGCCATGAAATTAAGACGCTTACTCCTTGGAAGGAAAGTTATGACCAACCTAGATAGCATATTCAAAAGCAGAGATATTACTTTGCCAACAAATGTCCGTCTAGTCAAGGCTATGGTTTTTCCAGTGGTCATGTATGGATGTGAAAGTTGGACTGTGAAGAAAGCTGAGTGCCAAAGAATTGATGCTTTTGAACTGTGGTGTTGGAGAAGACCCTTGGACTGCAAGGAGATCCAACCAGTCCATCCTAAAGGAGACCAGTCCTGGGTCTTCTTTGAAAGGACTGATGTGGAAGCTGAAACTCCTTTACTTTGGCCACCTGATGCGAAGAGTTGACTCATTGGAAAAGACTCTGATGCTGAGAGGGTTGGGGGCAGGAGGAGAAGGGGACGACTGAGGATGAGATGGCTGGATGGCATCACCAACTCGATGGACATGAGTTTGAGTGAACTCCAGGAGTCGGTGATGGACAGGGAGGCCTTGTGTGCTGTGATTCATGGGGTCGCAAAGAGTCGGACACGACTGAGTGACTGAACTGAACTGAACTGAACTGGCATTCCTAGTAATGTAATTCCCACATAATTTTAATGCCAATTTTATTCTTAGGATTTTGTGATTTTCAATTCAAATCCCAAATATGTCATAATACAGGTAAATTACCTATTCATAGTAAGATACACACACACATATATATGTATGTATATATGGTACTATGAAAGCTTTATATTTATCTACCATGTATCTATCATCTACCTATTTTACCAATAAAATAAGACATTTGGTATTTTTTATTTTATGTAATGCTCAGTATAGCTCTAAGCAGCAGATATTTTGATTATCTCCATTTTATGTAAGAGAGAACTGAGATTGGTACAGTTAACAGTTATCACAAAGTAACAGTACAGTGACTGAACTCTGACTCCAGAGCCTGTGTTACTACCATTCTACACTGTGTGTCAGGTATAATAATTCTTACATGCCTAGCAAAGTACTTAGCTCATAGTGAGTGCATAATAAATATTAACTTGCTTTAATTATAGAATGATTGTTCCAGAGGATGTGTATCTCAAGGGATGAGGGAGAGAAAATGGAAGTAAATGTGTGCTTAATACTTAAGAAGGATGTTATGTAAAAATATGGATTCTTAAAACATGAATAGTAAAGAGCCAGAGAAAGAGCATATTAAGCAAGGACAAAAATATGACCCCAATACAAATAGTCATAGGCAAACATATTCAGGCAACTATGAGTACAATAATCTGAAAGGAAAGGAAATTTCCTACAGAAAAATAAGAAAGAGAGAATATTGGAAAATGGTATTAGAAAGGCCTTAGATGTTGGGCTAAAGCCCTTAGTAAGCAATGGGTAGCCGAGTCGGACACGACTGAAGCGACTTAGCAGCAGCAGCAGCAGCCTTGAGCTGTATATAGAGATATCTACTGATTGTCTGATCAATCAATAAACAGACAATTTAAAAATATATATCTGTTTTAATATCTACCATCCCTCTTAAATTTTGCATCTTTCTTCTGGAATCATTTTGCTTATCTCTGAAAGACCTTTTTGTGTGTGGGTGTGCTTTTATTATTTTTTTTAAATTTTATTTATTTATTTTTAAAATTTTTATTTTTACTTTATTTTGCTTTACAATACTGTATTGGTTTTGCCATACATGGACATGAATCAGCCACGGGTGTATATAAGTTCCCAATCCTGAACCCCCCTCCCACCCCATATCATCTCTTGGGATCATCCCCGTGCACCAGCCCCAAGCATCCTCTATCCTGTATCGAACATAGACTGGCAATTCGTTTCCTACATGATAGTATACATGTTTCAACCTCTGAAAGACCTTTTTTTTTTTTTTTTTAGAATTTCCTTTATTAAATGTTTGTCATATGCTTTCTTAATTTTAATTTCTACAAAAATGTTTTTATATTTTGTCAAACATTTTTTTTGGGGGCTTCCCTGTGGCTCAGTTGGTGAAGAATCTGTCTGCAATGCAAGAGACCACTTGCAATAAGGAGACCTGGGTTCAATCCCTGGATCAGGAAGATTCCTGGAGAAAGAAATAGTGACCCACTCCAGTATTCTTGCCTGGGAAATCCTGTGGACAAAGGAGCCTGGTGGGCTATAGTCCATGGGGTCACAAGAGTTGGACATGACTTAGCAGCAAAACCACCAGCACCACCAAACTTTCTTTGGGGAAGTATGTTTAATTTTTATTAGAATATAGTTGATTTACAATGTTGTGTTAGTTTCAAGTGTACAGCAAAGTGAATCAGTTTTACATATACATATATCTGCTCTTTTCAGATTGTTTTCCCATATAGGTCCTTACAGAGTATTTAATAGAGTTTCCCTGTATTATTAGTTATATACATATATTAGTTACCTTATTAGTTATATATTTTTTAATATAATAGTGTATATATGTCAATCCCAATCTCTCAATTTATGCCTACCTGCCTTCCCTCCCTTGGAGAAGGCAATGGCACCCCACTCCAGTACTCTTGCCTGGAAAATCCCATGGACGGAGAAGCCTGGTAGGCTGCAATCCATGGGGTCGCGAAGAGTCGGACACGACTGAGCGACTTCACTTTCACTTTTCACTTTGATGCATTGGAGAAGGAAAAGGCAACTCACTCGTGTTCTTGCCTGGAGAATCCCAGGGACGGGGGAGCCCGATGGGCTGCCGTCTATAGGGTCGCACAGAGTCCGACACGACTGAAGTGACTTAGCAGCAGTCTTCCCTCTCTAGTAACCAAACTTCTTAAAAAATAGCTTTTCTAGGCAGACTATTTTAGATCGGCTGTTTGTTTCCCTTATCAAGACTTTACACTACAGTCTCCTGGTTTCCATTAATACTACAGAAAGATTAGCTATCTAATTGTCCTTAACATGTATTGATATTTACTTTGTCATTTCTCTTCATTATATCTTTTTTCCAAATTTTCTATTATCTCCTTCTGAATTTCCTATGAAATGTATATTACTCTTCCCATTCTGTTTTTCATGTCTCTTAATAGTGCTTCAACTTTTTAGTCTTTGCCTCTCTGTGTTGCACTTTGAGTAACAATTTTTGGATTTATTTCCCAGTTGACTCTTTTTCATGTGTGGCTAACTTGCTTTTAGAACCCACCAATAAATTTTTAATTATTATTAGTACACTTTTCATCTCCATAAGTTTTATTTAGCTCTTTATTACAACTGTCTAATTATTTAAACAATCAATTTATGCTACTTATTTATATTTTGGATATGCTTTTTTAGTTTTAAAAACAATTTAAGGTGAAGGATACATGAATTTACACATGTGATAAAATTTCATAGAACTAAAACCATACAAATTACTATGAGTAAAATGGGAAATCTGAACAAAATTGGTGTATTGTATCAATTGTCAGTATCCTAGTTGTGATACTGTGTTATATTTTTACAAGACGTTGTCATTGAGAGAAGCCACATAAAGGATATTCACTATTACTCTGTAATAGTTCTTATATGTGAATCAGCAGTTATCTCAAAATAAAAGTTTAATTCAGGGAGGTTCAAAAGGGAGGGAATATATGTATACCTATGGCTGATTCATGTTGAGGTTTGACAGAAAACAACAAAATTCTGTAAAGCAATTATCCTTCAAAAATAAATTAATTTTAAAAAACTGGAGTAAAAAGAACATAATAAGTTAGATAACAAATAATAACCACTGTATAGCCCAGGGAACAACACTGTAATGACCTGTTACAGTATTACAGTGAAAAGTATCTATATATGTATACCTATGGCTGATTCATGTTGAGGTTTGACAGAAAACAACAAAATTCTGTAAAGCAATTATCCTTCAAAAATAAATTAATTTTAAAAAACTGGAGTAAAAAGAACATAATAAGTTAGATAACAAATAATAACCACTGTATAGCCCAGGGAACAACACTGTAATGACCTGTTACAGTATTACAGTGAAAAGTATCTAGAAAAGAGTAGATATATATATATGTGTGTGACTGATTCACTTGGCTGTATAGCAGAAACTAACACAACTTTGTAAATCAGCTATACTCCAATAGAAATTGATTTATAAAAATATAAGCATACTTCTTTTATATCATCTAGTCTGATTCTGTTGTTATTTCTTCTGGTTATTGCTCATGGTGCCTTGCTCCCTCACGTGTGCCTTATGTAGTTGGATTGTAAGCCCATGTTCCTTGCAGTTTTACTATCAAGTGTCTTTCAGGCCTAGATTGAAGATATGCTTTTACTTAAGCCAGTTGACTGGGGCACTATGAGCATGAAACCACCTTATGTCTATAATTGACATAAGGTTCTTTAGACCATAGGGCATTATGAACTTGGAGGGCAAACTTGTGAAGGATGACCTGTGGCTATTTCCCAGAGGTGATGTTCACCTTACTTATTGGGCTGAGATTGGGAAATGTAAGTTTCCTTGCTGTCCCCCTTGATGAAATGAGTTTTTAATTTTTTCTTTTGATGATTTGTTTTCTTGGTGGTATAGTCCTCCAGAGTCCTGGCTTTATGTGGAGCTCTTCCATAAAACTGCTTATCTTGGCTAAGCTCCATAATTTTTTTCCTATCTGAGATGCTAATGATGGCCATCAAACTGAAGGTCAAGTGCACCAGAAATGAGAAGAGCCTTCAGGGTAGCCAGTTAATTCAGAGAATGTTAACTTTTCTGGATTCTTATTTTTACTTTGTTTGTGGGCTCTGGAGGTAACCTTTAACTTCCTTTCATCTTTGTAACTACTTAATATTTATATATTAAAAATAAATATTTAAATTTATTTTCATATTTTATCAAGAAAGTATAGTTGTTTTGGCTGAAGGAGATGATCAGGGTTTCCAAACTCTTTATACCAGAAATAGAAATAATTCTCCAGAAAACTAATCTGGAGACAGCATGCAGAATCAGTATTATGAACCAGGGAAATTGGAGGCAGGAAGATTATAAACTCTTCTAGTAGTCTAAGCAGGAAAGGTAACAGATTGAAAATGATTAGTGGCATTATTGTGGCATGGTGAAAAGAACTAAGAAAATAAAAATAAGAAAAAACTGGATTCTAGTCCTAGCTCCAGCCTCAGTTTAGTTCAGTTCAGTTCAGTCACTCAGTCATGTCTGACTCTTTTCGACTCCATGAATCGCAGCACACCAGGCCTCCTTGTCCATCACCAACTCCCAGAGTTCACCCAAACTGATGTTCATTGAGTTGCTGATGCCATCCAACCATTTCATCCTCTGTCGTCCCCTTCTCCTCCTGCCCCCAATCCCTCTCAGCATCAGAATCTTTTCCAATGAGTCAACTCTTCGTCTGTCTCTTATACACATCTAGATGTGTATAAGAGACAGGCATATTGAGTGCAGCCCTTTCACAGCATCATCTTTCAGGATTTGAAACAGCTCAACTGGAATGCCATCACCTCCACTAGCTTTGTTTGTAGTGATGCTTTCTAAGGCCCACTTGACTTCACATTCCAGGATGTCTGGCTCTAGGTGAGTGATCACACCATCATGATTATCTGGGTCATGAAGATCTTTTTTGTACAGTTCTTTTGTGTATTCTTGCCAGCTCTTCTTCATATCTTCTGCTTCTGTTAGGTCCATACCATTTCTGTCCTTTCTCGAGCCCATCTTTGCATGAAATGTTCCTTTGGTATCTCTAATATTCTTGAAGAGATCTCTAGTCTTTCCCATTCTGTTGTTTTCCTCTATTTCTTTGCATTGATCGCTAAGGAAGGCTTTCTTATCTTTTCTTGCTATTCTTTGGAACTCTGCATTCAGATACTTATATTTCCTTTTCTCCTTTGCTTTTCACTTCTCTTCTTTTCACAGCTATTTGTAAGGCCTCCCCAGACAGTCATTTTGCTTTTTTGCATTTCTTTTCCCTGGGGATGGTCTTGATCCCTGTCTCTTGTACAGTGTCATGAACCTCATTCCATAGTTCATCAGGCACTCTATCTATCAGATCTAGTCCCTTAAATCTGTTTCTCACTTCCACTGTATAATCATAAGGGATTTAATTTAGGTCATACCTGAATGGTCTAGTGGTTTTCCCCACTTTCTTCAATTTAAGTCTGAATTTGGCAATAAGGAGTTCATGATGTGAGCCACCGTCAGCTCCTGGTCTTGTTTTTGCTGACTGTATAGAGCTTCTCCATCTTGGCTGCAAAGAATATAATCAGTCTGAGTTCGGTGTTGACCATCTGGTGATGATAATTTAATTATATGTTCATTCATATTCGTTGATAGTCAACAAATGTTATTTGAGCATGTAATCTGGGCCAGGCACTCTTTTAGACACTGCAGGTGGTAAAGAAAAAAATTCCTTCCCTCGTGGAGCTTATAGTCTAGCACGAGAAGACAAGCAGTCAACAAATATCAAGTGATACATGCTATGCCAGATGGTGATGAGTGCTGTGGAAAGAAATTCAGAAGAATGAGGGAGACAAGGAGTCCTGCTTGCTGTGTAAGGTGTCCAGGGACTGTCTTACTGAAAAGATGACCTTTGAGCAGATACCTGAAGGAAGTACAGGAGTGAGCCACATGGAAACCCCCAGAGGAGCAGCAGAAGCTGGAGGGGAATGAGCTAAACACAGATTAGTTGGCCAGGACAGGCCACACAGCCTATTAGGCCATGGTGTGGATTTTCATCTTTAGGCTTGATGAGTTGGCTTCAGTAGGCTAGTAGGATGACTTAATCAGTGAAATGATGCAAAGAAGAAGCCAAGAAGCACCTACTTACTCTGACTACCTCAAAGGAATATCGTGATTTTTCAATGGGGTGATACTTCTTAAAGATGCTTTTTCAGTTGAAAGTATTTTATAACTGAAAGTGTTTGGTGAGACATAGCATGGGGTTCAGCAGTAAATTTGAAGAAATGGTGGGCATCCTCAAGGAGATGTTGAGCATATGATTGAAAAAGAGATGTGAAGAAGGTATTCATCTCAGTGCAGCATTTACAGGGGCAAGATCGTGCCTTATATAGTAAGGAGTCATCATGAAATATAAACCATGAGACGTCATTGAACCACAGAGAATGTATATCTCCCCTCCTAAGCCTCTTTTATATATAAGTGTAAAAAGGCAAAGCTAAGTACAATGAGCATTTCCTCACTAATAAGTTCTCAAAAAGATTTATTGTCCAGGAAGGCCTATGTCTACCATCTGTGTTCAGTATCCAATAGGGACTCATAATTGCCTGCTGGCTGAATGCTGCAAAGTTGGGGGGATGGTCATAGCACTGAAGACTGTGACGGAGTTACGGATTCAAGCTTATTGCAGGTAGGAATTGAAAGGATTGAATGGTGGTCTCAACACAACACTGAAAATTTACAGGGAGGAACTTAAACTTTAGGATATAAAAGCTGGGTAAACCAAGCTGATGGATACTTATGTTTATGGTAATCAATGTGAACATAATTGTGAGCATAAGCTTTGTATCAAGCAAAAGTTTGGTGTGGCCATTAAAAGTATGCCAACAATTTGGGGCTCTCTTAAAACGGGATGATGTGTTCAGATGACTGGAAGAGACGCTCTGAGTCCTGATCAGGCTCTATCTGGGGCCTAGGCTCAGTTCTGGGCAGCAGGTTTAATGAGGAACACCAGCAACCTGGAGGACATCCAAAGTTTGGGAAAGAGAGTAGTGATGAGCAAGATGGTAAAATGGCCCTGTTTCCCTTCAGATGTGGATTTTTAACTTTTCCCTACCTGACGAAGGAATGAGCCTAAATAGTCGAGTGTTTTTTTAAGAAGTCACAATGGCCTCTTTTATATCTTAATCATTCTATTCATTCATCTACTCACTTATTAATTCATTGTTTCTAACAAATGTTTATTAGGTGGCTACTGTGTTTTCGTGGATAAGGAAATGGCAAACCTACTCCAGTATTCTTGATGAGAGAACTCCATGGACAGAGGAGCCTGGTCTTTTATATCTTAATCATTCTATTCATTCATCTACTCACTTATTAATTCATTGTTTCTAACAAATGTTTATTAGGTGGCTACTGTGTTTTCGTGGATAAGGAAATGGCAAACCTACTCCAGTATTCTTGATGAGAGAACTCCATGGACAGAGGAGCCTGGCAGGCTACAGTCCATGGGGTTGCAAACAGTCAGATGCAACTTAGCGACTGAACAACAGCAACTATGTTTTAGACACAGTACCAGGCTCTAGGGATATGATTCTTGCCTGCAAATGAGTTCAGGTGGGAGAAACATACATATATGAACATAATTGTAATACTGAGTAGAATATAGCTAAGTGCTATCTCTAGTCATCTTTGGTCCCTGTAAAGCCGAACTTCTGCATCAACTGACTGACTTGTCTTTCTATTTTTAGTCTTTCTCCATCCTAACCTAAAAATTAATTCAATTAACTCTTGCATCAGAGTAATCATTCTAAAATCATTTATGTGAAAGGACTCAATTGGGTAATAGAGATCAGAGGGGGGAGTATGCTAAGCAGAGGCTCAAGGTAAACAGAGAATCAGCAACTATCATATAGTATAAGGGGATTTCCTGGTGATTCAGTGGGAAAGAATCTTCCTGCAATGCAGGAGACACAGAAGATACAAGTTTTATCCCTGGGTCAGGAAGATCCCCTGGAGGAGGGCATAGCAACCAACTCTAATATCCTTGCCAGGAAAATCCCATGGACAGAGGAGCCTGGTAGGCTACAGTCCATAGGGTCACAACGAGTCAGACACGACTGAGCTTGCATGCACATGTNGCAGGAGACACAGAAGATACAAGTTTTATCCCTGGGTCAGGAAGATCCCCTGGAGGAGGGCATAGCAACCAACTCTAATATCCTTGCCAGGAAAATCCCATGGACAGAGGAGCCTGGTAGGCTACAGTCCATAGGGTCACAACGAGTCAGACACGACTGAGCTTGCATGCACATGTATAAGAATATATAAGGTCACAACTGTAATAATAGTTGCCATGTATTCAATGACCTAACCATTAATTATGAAAATGGGACATCATCATCTTCAATTGATATTCACAGTATAATACTGGGAGAACAGTTTTTCAGACTGACTCCATGTGGAGCATAATACTTTCAGTTAAATACATTTTATAATTACAACTAAATCTAACTCTTTTGTTCAATAGTTTGGTGTACTTCTTTTCCATAGATTTTAATATAATAGAAAAAAATCACCATCCCTAATTGTCATTCTGGGACCTTTTTGCATTATCATGGATCCTTTATCAGCAAACAGATACAATCACATTTTTCCTTCCCTTGGTAGCCGAGTCCATCACATGTAGTTTTGGAAAGAACACACAGTGAAAATGGCCTATGGATTCGTGGTCTGTCCTGTATTTAGAGTTCTTAGAGAACTATCACAGCAACTTTATGCAATTAATTTGAGTGGATCAGGTATTTTATTTTAAGTTTATTTCATTTTATTTTTAATTTAATTTAATAATTTTAATTATTTTCCCAACTGCACCTAACTACTCAAGCTGCTAGGTAGCAGATGAAGGTGAATCTGCCTCAGTGTCTTCATTTCATTCCATGGTCTACTTCACCCCATAGTCTCAAAACTATCTGGGGGCTGAGAAGGAAAGATTTGAAGCCACAGATTCTTTACTGGATTCCCTTATCTATGTGGCCATGTGCTTATCTGGTCTAATAGTTTCATATAATACAATCATTGGTGGAGTATATGATGACTGGAAAGAGAAAAATAGGGAGATTGAGAAAAAGAAGACATGAAGTAAAGTTCAGAATAAGAATAAAGCCCAGAACTACCATGACTTTGGGTAATGTGACTCCCATGAAATTAGAATGGACTGAGTCTGTGGTGTCCATGGCTGGAAGCCCTGGCAGGCGGCTGGCTTGGTGACCAAGTAGCTCTTCTCTTTGCAGTTGGCATGGAGAACAGCATGCAAATCCCATTTTAAAAGGACAAAGAGCAGTGTGCCCATGCTTCACTGCAATTGACACAGCAGAAATTGGAACATAAAGGAAAAATTCCAATGATGAGTGGGCTGAGAAAGCCATATCGTTTTTCCAGAGCAGGCAGTATTATTCTGCCTTGAAGAATGAGTAAATCATTAACCCAAGCCAGGGTGAGGTGCAGGGAGAAAGGGCAAGGGAGATAAAGAGCGTTGGATGGTGAAGGGAAAGAGGGGGATAGTGGAGGAAGGAAAGAACCAGAGTATAGAGACCATTCTTGTTTTTCCTTTAATTGTGAACTTGTGTCTTAATTTTTTTTTAATGTTATATTTCATGTATAGTTATTATAAAACATTGGCTATATCCCATGTGCTATACAATGTGTCTTGTGACTTGCTTCTTAATTTATCAGGATTTAATAAGAGCTAAATGGAGATCAGTTAGTCCATTGATTGCCACATGAAGGGCCAACCATAGCCATTTACCTAGAGATATGGAAGTTCCATTAACTGGGCCACATGCTATACTGTAGCAGGATCTGGTATTAGGTTAGGCTTACCTGAAATTTGCTGAATAACCTCTGTTCTTACATATGAAAGCTTGAAACGTTGGCCAGAAACAAATACTTTGAGTTTATATTTCCTTCTTAATTCACTCCCTGCCAAATGTATGTAAGGGCCACCTCAGGCATCTAGAACCCTTACATTATATCTAAGCAGGGTTTTAGGACAATAATTAGTCCTGCTGCTGCTGCTGCTGCTAAGTTGCTCCAGTCGTGTTCGACTCTGTGCAACCCCATAGACGGCAGCCCACCGGGCTCCCCCGTCCCTGGGATTCTCCAGGCAAGAATACTGGAGTGGGTTGCCATTTCCTTCTCCAATGCATGAAAGTGAAAAGTCAAAGTGAAGTCGCTCAGTCGTGTCCGACTCTTAGCGTGAAATTTGCTGAATAACCTCTGTTCTTACATATGAAAGCTTGAAACGTTGGCCAGAAACAAATACTTTGAGTTTATATTTCCTTCTTAATTCACTCCCTGCCAAATGTATGTAAGGGCCACCTCAGGCATCTAGAACCCTTACATTATATCTAAGCAGGGTTTTAGGACAATAATTAGTCCTGCTGCTGCTGCTGCTGCTAAGTTGCTCCAGTCGTGTTCGACTCTGTGCAACCCCATAGACGGCAGCCCACCGGGCTCCCCCGTCCCTGGGATTCTCCAGGCAAGAATACTGGAGTGGGTTGCCATTTCCTTCTCCAATGCATGAAAGTGAAAAGTCAAAGTGAAGTCGCTCAGTCGTGTCCGACTCTTAGCGACCCCATGGACTGCAGCCTACCAGGCTCCTCCATCCATGGGATTTTCCAGGCAAAAGTACTGGAGTGGGGTGCCATTGCCTTCTCCAATAATTAGTCCTACTTCTGAGTAAACTGTGGTGTGTGGAGAAGCCCCCTACTCAAAGTAAACTCCATAGGAGATTGAACAGGCTCTCTTTCTTAGGGAATCAGGATATCTTATTGGTTATAATGATCTGTCTGAAAATCTGACAAGTGCTAAAGACCTAAAAAGTACTCATAATTCTTCCTTTCATAGAATGCTAAGACCTATAAGTAATGACTTTGGAGCTGTGAAAACGATAGCTGGATCACAAGCTAGAATTTAAGAAACATAATTAAGTTGTGTCATGAGAGACAATCCCTAGCATATTTCTAGTCCCAATAAGTACTGATTTTTGTAGTCTCTTAGCTCTAGTCTAGCTCCTCCATTTGGAAATTTGAGATATTTTAATATCAAGTTAAACCTTGAACTCGTGGCCGCTATAGAATCAAGTTGATGACCTCTGTTCATGGATCATATTCTGAGAACCCTCTTGTCCAAGGTAATTTTTCCAAATGGGCCACCTGGATCATCAGATGTCATCAGATCCATGCCCTCTCTTCAGAAATGGGCCAATATTTACTACTAGCCATACGAAGATACCTAGGCAAGGAGATGTCGTATTTCTATCAACCCACTCAAATGCACCAGGAAATAAAAAAGGAATTCTGCCCTATGACAGCATGTTGCTTTTGATTTGTTATTGCTGTTCAGTCACCAAGTCATGTCCAACTCTTTGTGACCCCATGGCTATAGCACTCCAGGGTTCCCTGTCCTTCACTATCTCCCAGAATTTGCTCAAATTCCTGTCCCTTGAGTCAGTGATTCTAACTATCTCATCCTTGGCTTCACTCTTCTCCTCTTGCCTTCAACCTTTCCCAGCATCAAGGTCTTTTCCAATGAGTTGACTCTCATTAGGTGACTCTCTTAGGTGGCCAAAGTATTGAAGGTTCAGCATCAGTATTAGTCTTTCCAATGAATATTCAGGGTTGATTTCCTTTAAGATCAACTGGTTTGATCTCCTTGGACTCCTTTGCAGTCCAAGGGACTCTCTAGAATCTTATGCAGCACCACAATTTGAAAGCATCAATTCTTCAGCGCTCAGCTTTCTTTATGGTCCAATTCTCACATTCATACATGACTACTGGAAAACCCATAGCTAGTATCTCAGTTAATGAACTTTGGTTAGTATAATCTTCTACAGTGTTGTAAAAAACATAATGAGAAAGATTGAATAATGTGGCCAAGAAAGTTTCCTATGAGAATTTATTGGTTTATTCACTTACACAAACAACTTTTATGGGGCATAAATGATGTTCAAAGTACTATTTCTCTGTGAAGTTTACTGTAAGGGGTAACTGTAACTATTAGAACTCTTATGATCTTAAGAATTTCTTAATTAGACAAATGATTCTTTGTGTCTAGTGTGTGTGAATCAGTAGTGATTAAAGATTAATTGAAATTTTGTTTGCTACATGTCTATTTCAGTACCCTTGTATGGTGAAACACAGTAGCCCTCAGAGTTCATGATCTAGACTGGGAAGTGGATTAGGGAAGCACAAATAAAAACTAAAATAATTATTATATGTGAAATAATTTGTCAACTATAAGCTATTCATTACTGAAGGAGTGTTAGGAAAAGGAGAGAGGCCTCTTCCAAATTGGATGATCAATCAGATGACTGTATAATTTCTCATACAGATTGGGACACCATTGAAAAAGAAAAGGTATGGTTAATAATAATGGTAGGATAAGAGAAACAAATTTTTCTGTAAGTCTAGATGTCAGAAAACTTTTTTCTATAAAGCACAGATAATAAGTAGTTTAGACTACAGTCTCTGGCTCAACAACTCTACACTGTTGTAGTGTAGATACAGTCCTAGACTATATAAATGTATGGTTGTATTCCAGTAAAACTTTATTTACAAAAAGAGGTACTGGCCTGTCTTGTACAAGGAGAAGTTGTCATCCAATATCTATTGCTGAATAGCATGTTGGTAGCTTGAAATGCGGAGAAAATTCTACACTGTTGTAGTGTAGATACAGTCCTAGACTATATAAATGTATGGTTGTATTCCAGTAAAACTTTATTTACAAAAAGAGGTACTGGCCTGTCTTGTACAAGGAGAAGTTGTCATCCAATATCTATTGCTGAATAGCATGTTGGTAGCTTGAAATGCGGAGAAAACAATGGCATCCCACTCCAATACTCTTGCCTGGAAAATCCCATGGATGGAGGAGCCTGGTAGGCTGCAGTCCATGGGGTCGCTAAGAGTCGGGCACAACTGAGCAACTTCACTTTCACTTTTCACTTTCATGCATTGGAGAAGGAAATGGCAACCCACTCCAGTGTTCTTGCCTGGAGATTCCCAGGGACAGGGGAGCCTGGTGGGCTGCTGTCTACGGGGTCACACAGAGTTGGACATGACTGAAGTGACTTAGCAGCAGCAGCTTGAAATGATAAACCTTTGTGGTCTCATAGTTTCTGAGGACTGGGAGTCGGGAATGGCTTAGCTGCCAGGGTCCCGCCCTGGTGGATCCAGGGAATTCAAAGGGTGGATGGAGTCAGCGAGGAGAGATTTATTTAATTAGAAATATAAGATTAGATTAGGAAAGAATAGTGTAGCAGGAAAAATAGTGGAGAAAAGAGGCTGAATAACTTGGTTTACGTGGAGAACTAATAAAACCTTGAGACAAGAGGTTTGCACCATCTACATTAGGCCACCGGCGCCCGTTTGAATAGTGGAGGGTGCCCTGCCTTGGGGTCCCTCTCGCGTGGGTCTTAGAAGCTAGGGCAAGTAAGTAGACATGGTGAGCCTCCATGCCCCAGATGGGAATTCAGCCAGAAAATAGAGCAAAGAAGACACGGGGAGACCAAGCTGCTTCGGTGAGAGAGGCCCAATAACTTTATTTTCAAAAGGACTTTTATACCTTTCCACAAATGATATTGTGTACATTATCTTCTGGCCTTGGAGGCATGTGAAACATTTTAAGACCCTCTTTTGATAAAGGCTGCTCAACCAGAAAACATATTTTCCCTTGAAGTGTTTTTTCTTTATATTTCTAATCTATGTCAGCCTCAGAAAGTATCAAACAAAGTTACATTTCTCATGGAGCAAAGGTGCAGTAAGTTACAATGAAGAAAGAACCAATTAGCTCAAATGTCTGATGTGGTCAGTTTCAAGGCTACTATTTTGTTTTTCTTACATTCTAACTTTGTTAACAAATGTACTCCCAGGTGCACAGTGGATAAGAGATATGGGAACTTAGCAACAAGCATTGGCCCAATAATGAAATCCCATACCAGCACTACTCTAATAACTTTTAACTCTTGAAAGGCTTTATGTTTTAGGCTTCCCATGCCTCTCACAGTTGGGGGGCTGTAAACAATCACAAGTTGCAAAAGTCTCTAACTGTCAGGCAAGTTAGAGAGCCATCAGAGGGGTTTGAGCTGAAACACTTCTTTTATATGCAGGAGACTGTCAATTGGAGCTCTAAGTTAATTCCTTTTAGAAGAAGGTGATCGGGGATGGCCCCCTGTTATGTCAGAAGAGTGGAAAGCACAGTACAATAATGCAGGCAGACTCTGGTTTATTTTGGGGGTAGATGTTCGAGAAAATTTATGAGACTCCCTTAAGGCTTGACTCGCCTTTGCCTGTTGGACCCCTTAACCTCATGACCTTTGTCATGGGCAGGACTCCTCGTGCTGGCTCCCGGAACTTAGCTATGTATTTCTGGTGCTTGGTCTCTCAGGAGGCTGTAGTCAAGGTATCACACTGGGTTGTAATCACTGATGTTCGACTGAGTCAGTTTCTAAGCTCACTCATGTGGCTGTTGTAAAGAGATGTTCGTTCTTCATCATGTGGTGCTCTCCATAAGGCTGCTTCACTACATGGCTTTCATCAGAGCATGTGAGTAAAAAAACAACAATAAAAACAAAACCAAACAAACAAAAAGCCAAGATGGAATCTGCAGTCTTTTTATAGCCTAATCTTGGAAGCACATCCTATTCCTTCTGCCTTTATCCTGTTCTTTAGAAATGAGTCATGAAGCCCAGTGCACACTCAAGCAGAGGGGATTATACAAGGTTGTGAATACCAGGAGACAAAAATCACTGATTCATGATGTCTATCACACTCCATTATGGTGATTCTCATTAGATAATTTTTTAGAACTTTATGATAAATGAATTAATCATAAGGACTATTTAAGTTTAGTTCTATCTCATGTTCTGGTGACCTCAAGTAATGAGAGCTAGTGTGAATATATAACTGTTGTTCCAGAAGTGGTACAGAAAATAGTACTAGAAGTGGCTCCAGAAATTCTGTTTCATGCTCCATGTTCTCCTCCTCCCCATACCTTCACCTTCCCCAAGCAAAGAAGATCTGATTGGGTCAATGAGTCACAACCCATCATAGGGCATTGTTATTTGGTAGCTCTCAGTTCACATACTAGTTCCTGATCTAATCTGTTACGGCCAGTAAAATAAAGCCTATTCAGTGTAAGCAGATGACTTTGTGATGCATACAAAAATGGTGCACTTTCTCAGAAAAGAGAGATGAAACTAGCATACATTCAAGACTTCACTACTATTTTTGGCTCAGATGGTAAAGTGTCTGCCTGCAATGTGTTGATTCCTGGGTCGGGAAGATCCCCTGGAGAAGGAAATGGCAATCCACTCCAGCACTCTTGCCTGGAAAATCCCATGGACTGAGGAGCCTGATAGTTTACAGTCTATGGGGTTGCGAAGAGTCAGACATGACTGAGCGACTTCACTTTCACTTTCACTTTCACCTTTCCCAGAAACGGGCTATGTATATACAGCAATGTGTATAGAAGGCCAGTTCACTCAATGAAAATGCTTTCTGATAGCCATTGCAAAGTCACATGTTAGACATATGTTCTGGAAGATGTTTACTGACCTGTTTCTGTTAATACATCTTTTGGTAAAGAAGTGGCTCATACAAACATATTTATCCAATTAATTCTCAAGATGACAGGTTACTGCCTGACACAATCACATTTCTTTAGACAATGGAAGAAAAGGGGGCAACATTGCAAGGGAGATTTGATTTATAGAAATTTATTCTAGAAGCAAATACGCTCAGAAGGGATTGAATACAAACAGTAAAAAAAAGTTCAATTTGCATTATGTACACTGTCTCAAGATAGTCATTACTTAATATCTCCTTTCCCATAGTATAATAAAAGTATAATAATATCCCTATGCATGCTAATTAAAGGCATACTCTGCCTTTAATTATGGAAATATAAACAAAGAGGCAAAGATTCCACATGGGTGATTGAGAGAGAGGAAGTAGGGTGGGGCAATGAAGTGGCTCCTAAGTGAGAGAAGACAATAGCAACAGAAAACCCCAGGCCAAGAGGATTGTTGAAAGACAGAAAAAGGCACAGCCTTTTTTTTTTTTTTTTAATATATTTATAAGAGGGGAAAGATGTTGCTTCATGCGTATGGTAATAATTCCATCTATTCTTTGGAGGTTGAGGACATCTGGCAAGTCATTAATCTGAAAGCTGCTTGGGGTCTTCTGGGATGTCCCCAGATTGTCTTATTTTTTAAACTCAACAAACATTCATTGCAATGGAAAAGTACAAGCCTAATCCTAGGAAGAATATAATGGGTCCACCTAAATCACGAATGCCTTGGCTGCAGTCATGGACAAAGCAGGGGACCTCCTACCTGGCGGTCAGAGCTGCTCTTACGGTCATCACCCTGGCTCCCTGACACAATGTTTGGAATGATCAGTTCCCTTAGTTTTTATTCACTTTTCCCAGTCAGACTTCACTTAGCACATGTAATTTAGCACATGAAGTCTTAATGTTAAAGAAAATGTAAAAGAGAAAAAAGTTACTTTTGACAAAGCCAACTTCTCAGGAATAAAGATTAAAATTCCACTCAAAACACCAGGAAAGACAAGTTGATGGGAGTGGTTTTTCTCTGGCATAAGCGACTCCCATGAGGCACCTGCTCTGTCAGTAAGGACTCAGTGTTGGGATCAATGGCTTGTCTGTTGTAGTAACTGCATCTAGTGGACGTAAGACCTCTTCATGCCAGGAAACATTGCTCTCTCTTCCTTTCCCTCCTTCTCTTTAAAAAAAAAAAAAAAAAAGTAGTTATGAACACTTTCAACAAGTTAAAAAGTATCTTGGACAAGAGCTATTATTCAAGTCCATTGCCATTTGGCAACACTCTGGTGATGTCCTCACTAATCACTTACATTTAAACTTAAAAATATTCCATAGCTTTCTTTTAGTACCTAAGGGGTTTGTAGAGTTAGAGTCTATAAGGCACGCAGGAGGACGCTCCATGGGGCTCTCAGCCCAGAAGACTCAGCATTAAGTTTGACCCAGCATGGCTGCTCAAAGAGCCCAGGAAGGATCAGGTGGTACTTCCAGGATGCAGGGCTGGTTTCAGGCTTGATCTATACTCTGAGTTCCTTGAAGGAAGAGAAGTGTGCCTATTTATCTTTGCACTGCCACAGTTGAAAGAAATGATTATTAAGCCTTGATTTTGTGTGGGCACTGCTGCTGCTGCTGCTGCTAAGTCACTTCAGTCGTAGGCACTACATGTATGCTAAGTCGCTTCAGTCTTAGGCACTACATGTATGCTAAGTCGCTTCAATCGTTTCTGACTCTACGATCCCATGGATGGTAGCCAGCCAGGCTCCTTTGTCCATGGGATTCTCCAGGCCAGAATACTGAAGTGGGTTGCCATTTCCTTCTCCAGGGGATCTTCCTGACCCAGGAATCAAACCCAAGTCTCTTATGTCTCCTACATTGGCAGGTGGATTCTTTACCACGAGGCCACCTGGGAAGCCCCAGGCGCTGAGCTATTTTATGTTTACTGCATCATTTAATTACCATTCCGAGAGATGAATACTATCCTCGTTTTATAGATGAAACAATCAATCTCTCACAGTTTGCTTTATATAATCTTGCATAGAGAATATGATAGGTTCTTAATAAAATTGTAGTAAATAAATTTGCTGAAGGTATAAATACACAAACTATGATATAAGGAGATCAAGGACAATCTCTGAAGATCTAATGAGCCCTACAATAACAACTTTAGACCAAGAACTATCCTTGGAGGCCATTTACCCATGAGTTTTCCTTTTGTTTGCTATCAAGCTGCCAAAGTACTTTACTAGCAAACTTGATCACAGTAAACTCTAATAAGACTGCTAGGCTTCTTCTGAGGTGGGATTTTGAGTTTGAGCACACTTGAGATACAGAGAGTTGGTAAACCATGAAGGCAGGCTCTGATATAATGGAACTTCCAAAATCATCTGCTCTCATCCACTCCAGTTATGCCTGCCTAAGTCCGTGAGGAATAAAAATGGGGTAAAACAATAAGGAAAGTCATTGACCAGATAAATAGTTTGAGATAGTTAGTTCCTTTTATTCTTATTGAACCACTTTACATCTGTCTCAAGAACTTCCATTTTGATTCCCACTTTCAGGCCTAATAAGTTTTCCCTTTCTCATTCTGTTCTGAACAAAGTCCTCTTGGCTGGTTGAGTCACTGTGCCTCTAATTCAGAGAGGTGAACAGGTCTGTGTATATCTGATGATTCACTATTGGCAGTGTAAATCACTGGGCAGTGAAGAGGTCCTGGCAGCCTGAAATGAATAGTGTAAACTCCAGCAGTGCCAGCAAGAGTTAGAGCCGGTCTTCATTTTGGTTGGGCCCAGAAAACAGCCAGTCCTCATTTCACCTGGGACTGTCCTTGTTGAAGACCTCCCTTCCTGACCAACTGCCTTTTCTACATGGAATAGGAGAGAGAGCTGTGCTGACATTCAAAAGAATAAAATTAAGTGTAGGGAACTCTGGGGAGATTTCCCAAAGGCTCAGGGTTTTATTTGCTTCAGTTTAAATGTATTCACTAACAGTTGGCTGAATACCTCTTGTTCTCCTTCTATCACCTTAAATAAGTTCATTAAAATTACTGTGCCTCTGAGCAGGTGCTGTACCTGCAGCTGCTTCTACTATCTCCTTCCCAAGAAAATGGTGCGGATGTTTGAGGTTGTATTAAAAAAGCTCAGAGTTCCTTGAATGCTGCTGCTGCTGCTGCTAAGTCGCTTTAGTCGTGTCCGACTCTGTGTGACCCCATGACAGCAGCCCACCAGGCTCCTCTGTCCCTGGGATTCTCCAGGCAAGAACACTGGAGTGTGTTGCCATTTCCTTCTCCAATGCAGCAAAGTGAAAAGTGAAAGTGAAGTCGCTCAGTCATGTCCGACTCATAGCGACCCCATAGACTGCAGCCTACCAGGCTCCTCTGCCCATGGAGTTTTCCAGGCAAGAGTACTGGAGTGGGTTGCCATTGCCTTCTCCGTCCTTGAATGCTAAGCCTTATAAATTATGAGTGTGAGTAAGCCCACACTAATCTCCAGGTAACAGAATGCATTATTTGGTTTAGGTCAGGTCACTTCATCGTTTGTGACAGGAATGTATTAAATGCATGCCAAATAGGGCACATTTTTTAATAGCTAGGCGCTACAGAGCTTTCTTCATTTTCATATCTACTGCTTTGTTCTCATATCTCATCATTCCTTGAACGCACAAAACTTTTCATCATTTTCCAAACATGTCAGACTTCTCCCCATATTTATGCCTTTGAAGAAGTTGTTCCTTTTTGCTGGAATACTAACAGTTGCCTCATCTGCTGCCTCATCTGGTACACTCCTTCTTGTGACTCGGTTCAGTTGTTTCCTCCAATCCTATTCTCTTTCTCTGAGCTTTTGTATCACTCTGTAGTTACCTCTATTGTTTTATTTATTACATTAGCATCATAGTTTCAAGGGGTTGCGAGCAATGCCTACTGAGACTGCTCAGGGAAAAGGCAGAGAGAGTGAGAACTTGGCAAGTCTAGGACTGGGAGGCTTAACTGGGTTGCATAACGGATCCCCAAGAGGGTCAGAAGGCAGGCAGAAGGGTGCTTGGTGGATATGAGTGTTCTCACAGCCCAGCTGTGAAGAACACTGCAGCCAAGGACGCTGAGCCTTTCAGGATAGTACACGAGGGAGGTGTCTGGAGGCCACATGCTGTTAGATCGCTCAGATCAGTGGTCAGTGGCAACCCAGCCGATTGGAGGAGTTCAAAGACTGTGCTAGGAGGAGAAACTAGACAGTTGGCCTGATCAATGTCACAGGGGTAAAAGCCTAAGACTCACTCTGCCCTGGTGGATACTGAGTCTGAAAACATGATCAGTTTCCATACTTCACCAAGAAATGGTTCCTGAGACTGCCGGTGGAACTGCTGTCCAGGTAGTTGGCTTGGAAATTAGAGAATGAGACAACAGAAGAGCATGAAAACCTCCAGCTAGAAAGAGTGGGAGGGTCAGGGGATGATTATCACTTTGAAAAACTGGAAAGGTGCTAGTCTTCTCGCAGTAGATCATATGCTCTTGAGAATAGAGTTCACATCTTATTCATTTTTTATCTCTACTGCCTTACACTGTGCCTGACATGTATCAGGTTCTCAGTAGGTGTTGATTAAGTAGTAAATTAATGGATAAATGAACAGTCCTCAGCTCCTGTAAAATGCACACACATACACTCTTTTATCAGTTGTATGAGAATACTAAACCAATACATAGTTATTTAATCCATAATCATTTGAGTATGAGTGCCCTTTCCGTGTTCTAATCCCACTGTTTAACCAAACTAAAAAGTTCAAGAAGTCAAATTCACTTTAAAACAATGTTGGTGCTAATTTGTTCATTTTTATAAAAATCTTATACTTAAAGAAGGGTTTGTAAGACACATGCACATGATTTTTAAAATAATTACAAAGTTAGCATCCACCATTCAAGTTGAGACATAGATCACTAATACCTTAGAAAAGCTCTGTTAACCCTCCTGTCTCTGACTTCAGCCCTCCATTCTCTGATATCCTAATGTTTGTGATAATAATTTATTTACTTTTAGTTAGGGGATTCCCAGGTGATGCTAGTGGTAAAGAACCTGCATGCCAATGCAGGAGATGTAGGAGACACGGGTTCGATCCCTGGGTTAGGAAGATCCCCTGGAAGAGGGCATGGCAATCCACTCTAGTATTCTTGCCTGGAGAATCCCGTGGACAGAGAAGCCTGGCGGGCTACAGTCCATAGGGTCACAAAGAGTCAGACATGACTGAAGTTACTGAGCACGCACACATAGTTTTATCACATGCCTGTATTCCTAAAATATATATTTAATTTGCCTGGTTTTGAATTTTATTTAAATAGAAGCTTCCTGCATACATTTGTGTCTGGCTTCTTCTGCTAAACCTTATTACTATATTCATTAATCCATGTTAATTTGTGTTGAGATTTTATTTTTAACCTTTTTGTTGCTGAGATGACTGGAGAATATGCCTGCCTTCTACCCTTTGGGTAAATGTCTGAATGAGCTATAGTGTACACCCAGGACTCTCTTTCAGGAAAGCCAAACTGACAAATATTGAGGGTAGTTTGTTTTCTTTTTTTTCCTAAATGATTTACCATATCGGCCATTTAAAATTTAAAATATTATTGGATTAAAATTAAAACTTAGATAGTGTTTTGGAAATCTCTATCAATACAGTTATACCTGAATTGATTTCACATGGAGAATAAAAGTAAATCCATTTGAGGGTTGGAGAAAAGAAGAGTATACAATTATAATAAGGATTAGGGAGGATGCTGGAAGCTTTATGTCCAGACAATAGAAGGTGATAAGAAATCTCACTACATTTTTGGGCCAGGTATGTGTCTTATTCTTCCTTGGAGAATAAAATGCTGTTTTTTGTTTTTTTTTTCAGTGAGGTTAGATATATAGGTGGCCTGCAGATTACACATTTTTTCTTTTGTATGAAGAGCTTCCTGTATTTCTTCCTATTTCTTTAACGATTCGGGCCAATACATCCAGACCGATGCTACTGGGAACTAAGAAAAAAAAAAAAAAAAAAATTGGCACGGCTCTATGAAGGATTTAGATACAAGAAAGGTGAATTTTCCTGTTAATTATTCAGCTGCATGGATTTGCTATGACTTTGTCTATATGTGTTCTTTGGTTTGGCATCGAACCCAATTTGTACCAAATACCCAGTTGTTCTGATTACAATTATTTGGATTAAGTCAGCAATTTGTTTTCCAAAAATTTCACTGAAAAAAATGCAAGTGCTAGATGAGACACTAGCACTTGGATGGGACAGCAAAGATCTATAATCTAATCCTTTGAGACTGAGAGGAGCTTAGTGAACTGCCCAAAGGACAGCGCTAGATCCTGGTCCAGAGTTCTTTCTCCAACCTCCAGTTCTGATTTAATTGGGTGAGGGTGTATAAACTGAATTTTATTTTGATGTTATTCTTTTCAAGAGAATCTAGACACAGATGACATTTTCCTTACTTTAAATATCCAGTTTCATCCTTCCTTGTAGGGAAAACTTACGAGGAAGATACTCTTGGGAACTAGAGCGTGTCATTTTGAAATCTAATTCATCTGGGGGGGAACTTCTGAGAGGTATCCTAGAGACGGTGAAGAGGGATTAAAATCTAGGGCACAATAGGAGGACTAGCTTTCGGCCAGAGCCTGACTGCTTCACTCACCTAACAGTAGCAAGAGGAGACATTAGCGTCCAGTGGACACTGGACAGGAGCTGGACACTGGACAGGAGCTAGTGTGAATGGTCTTCTCCATGCTGTGTCCCCATGAAGGAAGCATTAAGGTAATCAACTGAGAGTGAAGATTTGAAGAGGAAGGTATTGAAGGTTTGAAGGGAGAAAATAAGTTGTGAAATAATTACCAAGTGAACAGGACAGTGAATGGACCAGGGAAATGTGTTAGGATCTGGACAGCATAGAGGCCCAGGTGAGGTTAAAGGCCATGCATTTAAATTGAAACCAGAAGCATATTTGTGTGTTTTTCTTTGATGATCTTAAGTTACATGGAGGCAAACAGCACCTGCAACAAGAAAGATTTCACTAGTTCTGGTGTTTTGCTGAGAAAGTGCACTGAAATAAGAGAAAGTCAAGGCAGAGAAGTTGAGAAGGTATGCAAGGGAGCAGCCTAATGATGAAAAATGGTGATGTCTGTGTCTCAGAAGTCTTTGTTTCCTATGGAAACATTTGCCAAATTCAGAACTATCTTCAGACTGGGACATAGTGGGCACTTGGTACGTATTTGCTGAAGTATGACTTTCAATTAATGAAATCATTATTAATCATAAGTTTGTACTACCATGCTAAGTGCTCTGGGGACTACCTAGAGAAATATGCCACCCTAAAAGGATTTATACCCTAATCAAAAAATAGGACATAATGTGCAAAATGTAATAAAATATGGAATGAAACCTTTTAGAAGTGTTTTTATGGTTTATAACATTATTACTTGATCACTACTGGATTTTTTTTTTAATAAATGCTATCTCTTGAATGTATTCAAGCACAGACTGATCTCTGGTTGATAAATGCAAGGAACATAGAAGGAGATACAATGAGTCTGTGTAGGCTGATTTTTCAAATTTCTTTTAAAAACATAATCTTGTATTTGCCTTTCATTTAGTGTATCATATGGAATTGAAACTCTCAGTGTTGAATAAGGATTTTCAGGCTATTTTAAAATAACTTGCATGCAGATAAAATTCAATTTTTCTTTCTGGTTCTGCTCTTCACAAGATGTATTACATTTGACATATCTTTTATATAAAAAGCTGGCTATGAAATCTTAGGCTGCAGTTGCGATTTATGCTTCCTATAAAACTTAAGACCTTCACCAACAATGTAAAAGCAATCAAGAAATGGCATAAACAGGCCAACTTGACCCCTATCTGTTGTGGTCTGTTGTGGTTTGTAGTATATTCCCAGCAAGAGACACTCCAATAACTCCTTCTGATATTAATGGAAGGTTATACACAGTCAGAGTCAGCCTCCTTTTGAGTAGATGAAATAGGTAGACACACAAGTGGAATGAATTCAGAGTTTCTAGCAGGCTGGTGGTCCATTAGAAAGTGGTTCCTCCCACCAGCTGATAATGCCCCAAATTTTAATCAAATAAGAATTTGTTCCCGTGAAGAAGGCTGAGCGCCGAAGAATTGATGCTTTTGAACTGTGGTGTTGGAGAAGACTCTTGAGAATCCCTTGGACTGCAAGGAGATCCAACCAGTCCATTCTGAAGGAGATCAGCCCTGGGATTTGTTTGGAAGGAATGATGCTAAAGCTGAAACTCCAGTACTTTGGCCACCTCATGTGAAGAGTTGACTCATTGGAAAAGAGTCTGATGCTGGGAGGGATTGGGGGCAGGAGGAAAAGGGGACGACAGAGGATGAGATGGCTGGATGGCATCACTGACTCGATGGGCGTGAATCTGAGTGAATTCTGGGAGTTGGTGATAGACAGGGAGGCCTGGCGTGCTGCAATTCATGGGGTCGCAAAGAGTCAGACATGACTGAGTGACTGAACTGAAAAGGAAATGTAACCTTATTTATCATTTAATGATGGATCAACATGTTAAATAATGGAGCATCCAAGTGCGTAATCACAGGAATGATGGATAATATATATACCTCCTTGAAAGTCCAGACATGCAGGTAGACAGTTGGGCAATTGGTACCAAATGAAACTGTTAGAACCTCAGATATCAAGATGGAATTTAAAATTTCAGTCCCTAAAAGAGATCTGTGTAGGAATTAGGCTCAGGTTGGGGTCCAATTCTGTGTGAGCTTAAGCTACTCAGCAAGTAATAAGGAAATGAACCCAGGGAGAGTGACATAAGTACAAGTTCAATTATTAGGAGTGGCAGACACTGGGTCTTATGATGAAGACTTTCATTCACGCACTCATTTTCAGCCACGTATTCCTTAATTGAGCAAGTACTTATTGAACATCTACTGTGTGCCAAGCACTGGTGATGACACTAGGGTATGTAAAGGTAATAATTGTCATGCAATATGATAGATATTGTGACAGAGTATATCAGTTAATATTCTAGAAGTACTTGGGTGAATCATGCAAAAAAGACTGGGGAGAAAGGGAAAGAAAATTTCATGGAAAATGTAAAATAAATTTTTGAACATTATTGAAGGTCAAATGTATGCCAACCAAGGTACTAGGCACTCAAAGGACATAAAGTTAAATGGGAGATAAGTTCTGCCTTCAAAAACTTACAGTGTAATGTCATCAGTACTTAATTAACACAAATGAGAGTATTTGCATCAGCCAAGAATGTGTCTTAGAGGAAACTTCCCTATGTGGTGAACTTTGAGTGATAAGAAAGAGTTATTTAGGTAAAGGTTATTAATACATGCATTAATATATTTATATCTATTGATCTTTACCTAGCTAAATATATTTCATATATTTATGTAAAATAGATATTTGTTTTTATAAGTAAATACATTCTAGGTAAAATGAGAAGTTTGTCAAAAGCACATGAATGTGAAATTGCAATCAAGAAATTTCAAGCTGGAGCAAAAAATATATTGGGGGAAAAAGCTCTTGATGCTAGAGAATTAGGCAAGAAGCAGATAATGAAGAACCATGTGTGCTAAACTTTGGGGGAACCATTGAAGATTATTTAAGTAGATTATGTGACAAGATTAGCATTTTGTAGAAATAAGGAGAATGGATTGGGGGGAAGATATTGTAAAGGTTATTTTGGTAATACTAATAGGAAATGACATGGAGAAGGCAATGGCACCCCACTCCAATACTCTTGCCTGGAAAATCCCATGGACGGAGGAGCCTGGTATGCTGCAGTCCATGGGGTCGCTGAGAGTCGGACACGACTGAGCGACTTCACTTTGACTTTTCACTTTCATGTATTGGAGAAGGAAATGGCAACCCTCTCCAGTGTTCTTGCCTGGAGAATCCCAGGGACAGGGGAGCCTGGTGGGCTGCCGTCTCTGGGGTCACACAGAGTCGGACACGACTGAAGCGACTTAGCAGCAGCAGCAGCAGCAGCATAGGAAATGACAAAGGCTTAGCCTAAAAGAAGGCAGTGACAGTAAAAGCTGAGAGAAAACAATGCCATGTATGAAGGGCATTAGGGCTTCCCTGGTGGCTCAGCAGTAAAGAATCCACCTGCACTGTAGAAGATGTGGGTTCCTATCCCTGGGTTGGGAAGATTCCCTGGAAAAAAAAATCAATCCATTCTAGTATTCTTGCCTGGGAAATCCCATGGACAGAGGAACCTGTCAAGATATAGTCCATGGGGTTGCAAAAGAGTCGGGCACAATTCAGACTAAACAACAACAACAGTGAGGGGCATTAATGTCTATATGGGCTTTGGGAAATGATAAAAAACTGAAGAGGAGCTTAGGGATGGGATGACTCACGCATTTATGGCAGAGATAAATAAATGGTGGGCAATTTCACCATAGTGAAGAATTGATGAGAAATAGCTCGTTAGGGATTAAGACGTGGAGGTAAGAGATAAATTCAACTTGGACTAACTGAATTTGAAACATTCAGAGAAATATACCCAGGTGAAAATGTCCAGTAGAAAATTGGCTATGCAGTTTGAAACTTAGAGAATGGCCTGTGAGTCACAGGTATTGCTTTAACAGTCATCAACAAATTGGTGACAGCTGATGCTATAGATTTTGATGAATTCATCCATGGAAAGTCTGTAGAATGTAAACACCAGACAGTTAAATTATAAGAAGTTGGAAGAAAAAGCCTTTGATGAAACTGGAGGAAAAAACAGGTAAAGGAGATCCAGGAGGGTATGTTGTCACAGAAATTATGGAAGAGATAATTTCTTAAAGGATTGCAAAGTTGATAATAAAATATGGTATGTCCATGCAATGGAATATTATTCAATCATAAAAAGGAATGAAGTATTGGCATACATGCCTCAGCATAAATGAAACTTGGAGTATTATATTAAGTGAAAGAAGCCAGTCATGAAAGATCACATATTCTATGATTCCATCTATACAAAAGGTCCAGAATAGACCAGTCTATAGAGACAGAAAGCAGATTAGTGGTTGCTTAGAGTTGGGGAAGATGGGGAAAATAGGGAGATGGTAGCTAAGCAATATAAGGTTTCTCTTCATGATAATGAAAATATTCTAAAACTGCACATATTTGTGAATATACTCAAAACATTGAATTTCCCCTTCAAATGGATAAATTGTATATTATGTAAATTTTATTGCAATAAATCTGTTTAAAAGAAAAAGAATATGGAGTAAAATCATCAAGTGTAGCATAGAGGTCTAACAAAATAAGCATAGAAAAATCTCAATTGAATTTGAGACTACAGAGACATCACTGGCAAATTTAACACTATGGGGGTGTAAAGTACAGATGCCAGTGGTAGAAGAGTGAATAGGAGGTGGAAATGATGATCTTTTTGAAGAAACTTGACTGAGATAGCAAAAGAGAGTTGAATGCTAAGAGTAATGAAAATATTGCTCTAAAAATGGAGGAGAGCTAAGAGAACATGAATGTTTCAATATACAGGAGTGAGAAGGGGTGATTAACGAAAGGAATTATGAATAGGTAGAAAGTGATAGGATCTGTTGCCCAGGTAGAGGAGAAGTTGTCTGTAACTGATAAGGAGGAAATTCAAGTGTTGTCATGCAGGTTCTATATTTCCATTAAGTTGGGAAGCAAATCTTTTATGGTTGAGTGGCATTTAGCCTGGTCGATGGTTTAAGTGGGGAATAAGGATTTTCAGTCGTGAAGGAAATGGAGGAAGGAGCTTACTGAGACATGTTGGATTGCTAGGCAGCAGTGAACATTCCACTGAGGCTGAAGACCAGAATTAGTAGTATATGTGTGTTTTATTGTCATCAGCTCTCAGGAACCTGGAGAGAAGAACAAGGGCTGGAATTGATTCAACTTTGAACATTTAGAGAGCACTGCATGCAAGGAGAAGCCGAGAATCAAATTTCAAGATAAGTGACTGATTAACATGATGGGTAGGGAGAAAGAAAGTGAAGTCAGTGGATACTGATAGTGGTCTAGTGGTCTAAAAGGGTTGTTCAAGTCTTACTTTAGCAATGGAACTATTCTGTTTAGTGAAATCAATTTAAAAAATTAAAAAATCATTTTTTTAGTGAAATCAATTTAAAAAAAAAAAACAGCCCCCCAAAGTACACACAGAGTTTTCTTATTAGTGACCTGGAGACACACCTCTCAGCATGTTCTTCCCTTCTTCAAATTCTACGCAGTCTAATTCAAATTCAGATTTCTTCTACGCAGTCCCTGAGTAGCTTCTTGGGGGCCTATGGCTCTTAGAACAGAGTTTGAAAACCACTGGTCTATGGAGGACTTAATGAAGTGGAACATGGAAAGCAAGATATATGAGATTAACGACATTAACAATAACAACAATAAGCCCTAACAAGAGGAAGATGGAAGAGGTGGAGAAGGAGGAAGTAGAAGAGAAGAGGAAGAAGAAAAAACACTCAATGAGCAGTTACTTTTCACCAGGCACTAGCCTAAGTGCTTTATATCTAGTCTTCATAATAACTAAATGAGTGAAGAAAAGCTATTATCTCTGTTCACAGATGAGGACACTGAAGCATAGGGAGGTAATCACTTGCTGAGGGGTAATTGGCTTAGCAGTAGCTGGAGCACTTCATGAGAGAGGCTTAATGCTCACCTCTGAGATGAATGATTTGTTGATAAATTCTTCCATCTTGACTCTAGATGGGACTCAGTCTGAGAATCAAGTGACACCAGAAAGAAAGTGAAGTCAGTGGATACTGATAGATCAATAGAGATGATAAGGGATGTAGAAGTTTGGAAATAAATTAGACTTGATAGGATCAATGGGACTTAGTAAATGATGTGGGATGAAGGGAGGGCAAGGAATCAAGAATTATTCCAATAATTCAAGTTCTGGAGAAATGTTGCATTTTGTAAAAATTTGGAAATTGAGGAGGAATTTGGTTTGAGGGGGCAGGGAAATATTAGGTATTATGAAGCACATAATGTATCAAAAAAGCCATTATACTTAATATACATTATTGTTTTAATATAAGAAAATATTATTATCCATATTTGATAGATGAAGAAATTGACGTTTTCAGAGATTTATTTCCCCAAAGTGACACAGTCAGTAGATGATGGTATCAGACTTTAGATCCAGGTGATTTTACTTCTAGGTACATTCATTTTGGGGATTGACAGGGAAGTGCTATTCAATAGGTACCTGAGGCCAGATGATTGTAATCTGGAAAGAGATACATTTGGGAGACAGAAATTTCTTATAGATCCTCTTGGAATTGGTAGGTGTAGTTAAGATTTCCATGGGCACAGCATATACATAACAGAGCAAAGAACTGAGGACTAACTTTTGGGGAGAGAAAATATGAAAACAGAAAATGATTTTTCTCTAAGAAAACAGAAAATGATTCAAGAAGTAAAACAATCGCTCCTATAGCATTCTCTTTCATGTTTTTACCCTGACTCCCAGTTAGAAAGAACATTTTTGTCTGGCAACCCAATATGTGTATATGTGTATATTTACATATATGTGTAAACCCAAAGTTTCCAAATGTAATACTTACTGTTAACAGTGCTATTTCCCCTTCTATTCTCTTTTTTTATTATTAAAAAATACTTGTTGATTAGCAACCCACTAAATTTGTTTCATAACAATAATGGTCCACAATCCAATGTTTGAAAATACTGCCCTATAGCTACCCTCAAACATTCAGGGTATCACGATGACGTGTGGGCACTGGGAATTCTCAAGTTTGGCTAGTCATCTTGGAATAATAGCAAATATTAATGACTCTCGATGACCACTTTGTGTAATTTATCATAGGGAATTGTGACGATTGCCCCATCTCTAAGGCCCGTTCTCTTTCTGGTTCCCTGACCCAGCGTTTGTTTTCCCCTCCTTTAATTTCCTGTTTTCCACTCAACTTTCCTTGGTCCCTTCGGTTTGGAAATTAATTCTTCCTGAGTTTGTTCTTCTTTTTATTGTTGTTTTTTCTAAATGAATTAAAATAATTTTAAGGCTGACCTTTCCATGTCATTTCCAATCGTCCCTTGTGGCCGTTTTATGCTTAAGTATACTGTACCACAGTAGGAGAATGAACATTTTATTGTGTGGTACATAGTTTTCATTATATAATAATTTAATTATATGACAAATGAGGTTGCAAAACTAATGTTACTCACAGCACCTCGTACAGTGCTGCCAAATGCCCTGAGTTAACCTGACGTTACCAGGAATGAATCTTGGAGACCCAGAATTCACAGATCCAGGAATGCCAAGTGAAGTTTGTCATCAATTCTGAAACCAGGGAATCAGAGTAAATAACATGAAACAACTTTGCCTCAATATTCTTTCTTCCTCTGTGGAACCCATATAAAAAGATTTCTTGTTGATGCACTCTGCTATTGAGACTATGAAAGGGACTCTGACAATAAACGCAATTGTAAAGTGACAGTTATATAAATTAATGGAGAATTTCTTTGGGGGCTATCACATTTTGGAGCGGTAACTGTAGAATTTTTAAGAGGTACTGATTTTGCTTATTTCTTTGTTTTCTTTTTTTTTTTTTTTTTCAGGGAAACCAAGGCTTGGGGTCCTTAGCGGCTTAAACTAAGGAATGCCCAGCTACGAGTTTAGACATCCTGAATTTAGAATTTAAGACTGGCAATTGGTTAAGCTCTAAATTTAAATAGCTAGCAAATATCTCCAAACAGATACTTTCTCAGAAAGTATGGCTCTCTACTTGTTAGTTACTTGGAGTAACCAATTAGATGAAAGGTCAAATGGGGAGTATTGGGCAAACAAATTAGATTTTGTTAGCATGGACTGCAGATGGGAAAGTTGGTAGAATCTGTAAGCTAATTTCAGCTTCTGACTTGAACTTAAA
Organism: Cephalophus harveyi; assembly: GCA_006410635.1. Classification (NCBI taxonomy): domain Eukaryota; kingdom Metazoa; phylum Chordata; class Mammalia; order Artiodactyla; family Bovidae; genus Cephalophus; species Cephalophus harveyi. The sequence goes on along the minus strand of SJYT01066812.1, from coordinate 72,923 downwards.
TATTTGGGATCACTAACACAATTTTTTCATCATTAAAATTTTATAGATTATGGCCTTGCAAGTTTTGTAGTACACCAGAAGCATCAGGTTTTTAAAGATCCTCATGTCTACACTCTAACCAAATATATTTTAAAATAAATCTTAGAGGTGATAGTAGTGCATAGAAAAGTTTGAAAATTCTCAGTGACTCATTTTAGGTACATAAAGATCTAGATTCACTTATTTGTAAAATAAGTCAGTGCTGAGTGTATTCAATGAGAACCTCAGTTCTTCATGGGAGAAAAAAGAAGTAAGACACATAGTCGAGGAACTCACGATGTGGCAGGGGGGTAAGTGCAAATACAAACATGAAGGAAGGTAAAATGTGGTTACAGGTTAAAATAAGGCAAGGATAGTACAAAAAAAAAAAATAATAAGAGTTGGGAATGAGGCTCTGGTGGCTCAGTGGTAAAACACCCACTTGCCAATGCAAGAGACACAGTTTCAATCTCTGGGTCAGGAAGATCCCCTGAAGAGGGAAATGGCAACCCACTCCAGTATTCTTGCCTGGGAAATCTCATGGGCAGAGGAGCCTGACTGGCTTTGGTCCATGGGGTCACAGAGTCAGGCACGACTTAGCATCTTAGAAAAAAAGCAACAAAGCAATGAGGTTTCCTTGTAGATATAGTATTACAGGAGTGAGGAGGAGGGCATTAGGTCATACTTCTAAAGGAGGGCAAAAATTCATCTGGATGTTGATGGATTGATAAGACTTGGTAGGTGAAGCTTTGGGATTTCTGACAATGGACACAGCACAAGTGAAAGTTTGTAGATAATCTCCAGGTATATTTAGGGAGTAGAGGGCAATGTCATTCAATTGGATCAGGGTACTTACAGAAAGATAGAGAAAGAAGAGGCCAAAGGCAAGAGCATAAAAGATCTTCAACACAAAACTAAGGATTTTGAAACTAGTTACTGGAAAATGAAGAGCCACATTTGGTTTTCTGAGCAGAGACTGATATGATATGAGCAGCAGGGTGTAGGATGGCTTGGTAGGGAGACAACCTGGATCTAAACAGATAGGTTGCAAGACTTGTACATTGATTCAGGGCAAAGCTTCCTCATGGCTTGCTCAAAATCTCTCCTCTATAAACATGTACATAACACCATTTTTGACTTGCTTCTTCCGTGATTTTTGAATTGCTGAATCAATGACAGATTCCTCCAGGTCTAAGTACCTGGATCTGAAACAGTGGAAAGTGGTACCATAATTTGTTTATATGTCACATGAATTATAATAAAAATAAGAGACACTTGGGGTTTTAACAGAAACTGTATTGGATGAGAAAACCTGAAGACATGTTCCAAATTGTAGTGACAGCATTGCATTCTTTTGAAAGAATTTCATGACTTTCTCTTGATACTTTGAAGGTGAGAGAGTATGAGATCTAATTCCAGCTGGTTTTAATTGCTTTTCTTATACAAGGGTAGAAAGGATTGGTCTAATGTACAGCAGCGATTTAATGGCAGGTAGCCTTCCCTATTATGAACATCTTTATTTTCTCTTTCTTTGCTTACTCTTTCACTTCTTTTCTCATTTTATATTCTGGCCCTAACTTCTTTCATTCTTTCTCATTTTTCTTTCTTTCATTATGACCAGCAACCTCTTCTTTTGATCTGCTCCAAAGGGTCATCATGACCCTTTTCCTTGGGAGAAGAGGGGATGGGAGTTATTTGTTAATCATTGTCTAGGGTGGAGAATTTTTTTCTTAAACTATCTCAGTATCATCCCAAGTGCCTTGCACAGTGCTAGGAAATGTTAAGTTCACAAAAAAAGATTTTTGAAAGAAAATGCAACATACAACCTCAGACATGTTTTTGTCCTTAATAATGAAGGTTGACCCTAAGCGAGTTTTTCAGGACATTTGTGATTTCAACTATTCTATTCTATTGTTTTACAAAGTATACTTATACTATAAAACCACATCTTGATTTTTGGTTTGAAAATATGCTCACCCTACCCATGAAAAGTAAACATTAATCTGTATCCCAAATATAATCCATATTAAAAGAGAGAACATTCTTTGGGTACTTTACATGCTCCTCTTGGAAAAGGCTAAAGTGAAAAAATATATATAAGTAAATGAAAGAAAGAAAAAGAAATTGAGTGGCAGGAAGGAGGAGGTGGTGGGTAGAGATTTGGCGGCTTTTGTTTAGCTCCAGTAGAAGGCTCTCTGGAACAATTTAGCCAGCATTTTCATTGGCAGGCCTTAGTAGAGCCATTAGAGCTATTAAACAAATGTATTGTTTTGAGTTTTCCTTGGCCCCAACTCCCCTATTATTTAGGGAAATGGAATTGCACATTTGCAGAGAAGAGAGGAAACTGAATGCCAGCTAACTCGAACCTTCCTTCATGGTGTGCTGTGGATGAACAGCCTGTAGAGCTGAGGATTGCTGAGAATTCCTAGCCCTTACAGATTTCCATGTGCCAAGTACAATACTGAATCTGATCAGGATTCTTGGATATTTTTTTCACTTTCTGGTTAAAAAGTAATCAAAGCTTTGTGAAAGTTCCTCTAATAAATTATACAGGGACCTTTTTATATCTGGCAAGGAAGCCCTTTTAGAATGTCTGTTCAGGAGCAGAGGGCCCTGATCTGGAACATCCAATCTCTCTAGCCTAAAAATAAACTTGGGTTTTAAGAAATTGCATGTATGTGTGTGTGCGTGTGCTTGCGCCTGTATGTGTGTGCTTGCGCCTCTGTGTGTGTGTGTGTGTGTGTGTGTGTGTGTGAGGGGAGACAAATGGAGAATGCTGAATGTAGAAAATACTTTGTTAATAGATCTTGGAGTTGGAAATGCTGACTTTTTTCTTTTTAAATAAAGGATGAGGCTTAACAGATGACCCATCCATCCTTCTTCTCAGCTTGTCAAGAGTGTCTCTGAGATGTATGCCAAGTGAAGAAAACTAGGATGAACCAGTTGGTCCTTACTCTCTTATGTTTTTCTTTTCTCTGTTAGTCTGTTAGTTATTGTTGGTCGGCCCTTTTTCTGGTTCCAAACACTGGACCAGAGTTAGAATAATAGAGATTAAGTAGCCCACATTCTGCCTAGGAAAGCTCTTACATAGGCAAGTGTTGCCTTACCTTATCTTCATTTGCAGAGCTTGATGCACTAGCCTCTGGGTGCTGGCCTTTTAACTGTGAAGCAGCTTTTTTTTTTTTCTAGCATATAAAATGCTGGTATAATATAGGGTGAATAGTCTCACAAGGTCTAATTTGTCCTTCTTCTTTAGAAATTGTTTCTCCTCTAGAATAATACATTCTCCTTGTAAATTTTCAAGCAGTAAAGATATATTTATAAGTTCTGTCTTTGTTCTATTTTCCCTATTTCTTTCCATCTTTCCACAACTTTTGAAAGCATGCCTAATTCTGAGTTTAGGTCAGTTTGTGAAAGTGTGTTCCATTGGTTTTTAAATAAGCATTATTTGAAAAACAATAAAAAGTGTGCCATTTTCACATATGATTGAGGAAGGCTAAGTTAAATCAGTTGCTTTTCTACATCCTCTATGTTTTGTGTTGTACTTTACATACATTGAGTTAGACAAGGCTGTGGTCCTAGTGTGATTAGATTGACTAGTTTTCTGTGAGTATGGTTTCAGTGTGTCTGCCCTCTGATGCCCTCTTGCAATACCTACCATCTTACTTGGGTTTCTCTTACCTTGGGCGTGCGGTATCTCTTCACGGCTCCTCCAGCGAAACGCAGCCACTGCTCCTTACCTTGGATGAAGGGTATCTCCTCAACGCCGCCCTTCCTGACCTTCAACGTGGGATAGCTCCTCTAGGCCCTCCTGTGCTTGCACAGCCACCGCTCCTTGGATGTGGGGTTGCTCCTCCCGGCTGCCGCCGCTGGCCTCGGACGCGGGGTAGCTCCTCTTGGCCGCCACCCCTGGCCTCAGACCTGGGGGTAGAAAGATGATGCTGTGAAAGGGCTGCACTCAATATGCCAGCACATTTGGAAAACTCAGCAGTGGCCACAGGACTGGAAAAGGTCAGTTTTCATTCCAGTCCCAAAGAAAGGCAATGCCAAAGAATGCTC
>SJYT01066812.1:0-67606 GCA_006410635.1 Cephalophus harveyi | reverse complement strand
GGTGTTGGAGAAGACTCTTGAGAGTCCCTTGGACTGCAAGGAGATCCAACCAGTCCATTCTGAAGGAGATCAGCCCTGGGATTTCTTTGGAAGGAATGATGCTAAAGCTGAAACTCCAGTACTTTGGCCACCTCATGAGAAGAGTTGACTCATTGGAAAAGACTCTGATGCTGGGAGGGATTGGGGGCAGGAGGAGAAGGGGACGACAGAGGATGAGATGGCTGGATGGCATCACTGACTCAATGGACATGAGTCTGAGTGAACTCCAGGAGTTGGTAATGGACAGGGAGGCCTGGAGTGCTGCAATTCATGGGGTCGCAAAGCGTTGGACACGACTGAGTGACTGAACTGAACTGAACTTACATACATTATTTCATTTAACCTGCATAGTCAGTCTTAAGAGTCAATCTTGTTTGTATCCTCAGGCTATTATTATTCTAGCTTTCTAGGTTATTTTTAAGGTCATTTTTTAAATAATCACAATCATTTTTTCAAATTATGAAACCAAGTCTTAGTAAGATTATATAATACTCCAGAACATTTGATAAGAAGATGGAAAAGCCCAAATTAACCCAGGTCATCTTAATTCAGAGCTGCAATCTTTATTTACTTATGCCATCTCCTAGGAATTTAAACAGATTTTAGTTTTATTCAGTACAGAATTCTCAGAACATTTAATAATTTACATTTAGAATAAAGAGGACAGTCTACGCCTTTCCTTTTTTTGACTGTGGTATTCCTTTTGTGAAACACATTTAAGGAGCCCTTATTTCTCACAGAACAGAATCTAGTCTGAATCAATTTCATTGATGATGAAATGTGACCATTGATCTTAAGAGCTTCTTGGTGACAGTGATGTTACTGAGACTCATGCCAGTCTTAATGGTTAAGAACCTGCATGCCAATGCAGGAGACATAAAGATGTGGGTTTGATCCCTGGGTTGAGAAGATCCCCTGGAAGGAGGATGGCAACCCACTCCAGTATTCTTGCCTGGAGAATCCCATGGACAGAGGAGTCTGGCAGGCTGCAGTCCATAGGGTTGCACAGAGTTGGACATGACTGAAGTGACTTAGCATACCCTCATGTACAATTTTACGGCAAAGTCAGTTCAAATATCCACATTACTCCCAGAATTGCCACTTAACTTTAACCAAATTGCAACTTGTCTCTATAATTAAACTTATTGTGAGGAGGAAAGATTTGATGTTCCCAGAATTTTCTTTTCATTCCATGCCCCAGTGAAAGAAAATTGCTCCACTTTTCTGGGCAGTGCCCAAGGCATGCTTACTTTTACAGAAATTCCTCTGAATGAAATGAGAAAATCTGTTGCCAAAAGAGTACATGGTTGAGAAAACCATGACTGTCAATTTTCTATGGTTTATTACAGTTTAAATGACAATAATTGCAAAGGATAGCTTATTGCATATTTGGTTGAACAAGATAAATTTGTGTTTATCAAAAAAATAATAACAATGAAATACCAAGAGCTTAAGATTCAAAGAGTATGCATGCTCCAAATTCTATAAATTATTGTGTGTATATGGATAAAAATAGAAACAAATACATCAAAATATTAATAGCAATTATCTCTGAGGGATTAGAATTTGGGTACTATATAATTTTCTTTTAATTCTTTTTGCATTCTTAATTGTCAATGATAACCATGTAGTAGTTTTATTATTACAAAAGAAGGGGTTAGGTAGAAGGAATAACACAAGCAAAGGATAATGGCACTGAACAATATATTGAGTGTGGATGGGGAGCTGTAAGTAGTTTGATGTTTTTGTGAGTAGAGCAATGAGCTGGACAGTGACAAGAGATGAGGTGGTTGTAAGGAAGGTCATAGGTTGATGAGAATGATGGCTTGGGTGGGTAACTCCAGCAGCAATATGAGTAAACTTTGGGGAAGGTAGGCAAGAAGATAGGCCTCCCTGGTGGCTCAGATGGTAAAGAATCCACCTGCATTGTGGGAGACCTCGGTTCAATCCCCGGGTTGGTAAGATCCCCCAGAGGAGGGCATGGCAACCCACTCCAGTATTCTTGCCTGGAAAATCCCATGGACGGAGGAACCTGGCAAGCTACAGTCTATGGGGTCGCAAAGAGTTGGACATGACTGAGCAACTAAGCACAGCACAACACAGGCAAAAAGATAGAAGACCACTGTTTGGGCAAAAGATAATGAGAGCCCATGGCAGTGACATTAGAGTGAAGGGGATAGATTTGGAAATAATTCATAGGTAAATTAGATAAGCTTCAGTGATTGAATGGATATTAAAGTTGAGTATAAATATGGAGGAGAAAGGATTATTCTCAGGTGTCTGCCTAGGGTGAAAAGAAGTGGAAAATATAACTCAAAAGATCTTCTTCCATCGAAACAGTTTGGAGCCATATATGGAAGCATTTGTTCTTCTTTTTGAGAGTGAAGATATAGATCCAATCACAGGAGAGTTAGGAGATTTGGCAGTGGTGTAGGGGTGAGCATAGCTGCCTTCCAAGCAGTTGGCCTGGTTTTGATTCCCAGCCAACTCAGTGGGCCGACCTTAGGCTTCCCTTGTGGCTCAGCTGGTAGAGAACCTGCCTGCATTGTGGGAGATCTGGGTTTGCTCCCTGGGTTGGGAAGATCCCCTGGAGAAGGGAAAGGCTATTCACTCCAGTGTTCTGGCCGGGAGAGTTCCATGGACTGTATAGTCCATGGGGTTGCACAGAGTCAGACAGGACTGAGTGGCTTGCACATTTCCCATTGGTCTGAAAGTGCGTTGCCTTTCCTGTGTGTCACCTTTTCCTGTGTAAGCATACAAGGTGCATTAGACTTCCCCCACCAATCAAAAACAACAATAACAGAAACAGCTACTATTTATTCTACTCTCCCTGGTGGCTCAGAGGTTAAAGCGTCTGCCTCCAATGTGGGAGACCTGGGTTCGATCCCCTGGAGAAGGAAATGGCAATCCACTCCAGTATTCTTGCTCGGAGAATCCCATGGACGGAGAAGCCTAGTAGGTTACAGTCCATGGGGTCGCAAAGAGTCGGACACGACTGAGCGACTTCACCTTCACCTTCTTCTTACTCATAGACACTATGATAAATACTTTATATAACATGTCATTTTTGCCTTCCCATCAGTCACTGGAGTTAATTATTAATTTATGTTACAGATGAGAAAACTGAGGTTCAGCAACGTCAAATACTGTGTCCAGGGTCACATAGCTAGTAAGTGACAGAGCTTGACTATAAATTCATGTCTGTCTGATTGACTCATGGACTTCTCTGGTGGCTCAGATGGTAAAGAATCTGCCTGCAATGTGGGAGACCTGGGTTTGATCCCTGAATTGGGAAGATCCCCTGGAGAAGGGAATGGTTCCCACTGCATTGTTCTTACCTGGAGAATCCCATGGATAGAGGAGCCTGGTGGGCTACAGTCCATGCGGTCACAAAGAATTGGACACAACTGAGCGACTTTCACTCTAACTTAGAATCATACTTTAGTATAGAATAGAAGTTCAGTTCAGTTCAGTCACTCAGTCGTGTCTGACTCTTTGCAACCCTGTGGACTGCAGCATGCCAGGCCTCCCTGTCCATCACCAGCTCCCAGAGTTTACTCAAACTCATGTCCATTGAGTTGGTGATACCATTGAACCATCTCATCCTCTGTCATCTCCTTCTTCTCCCACCTTCAATTTTCCCCAGCATCAGGGTCTTTTCCAATGAGTCAGTTCTTTGCATTAGGTGGTCAAAGTATTGGAGTTTCAGCATCAGCATCAATCCTTCCAATGAATATTTGGGACTAATTTCCTTTAGGATGGACTAGTTTGATCTCCTTGCAGTCCAAGGGACCCTCAAGACTCTTCTCCAACACCACAGTTCAAAATCATCACTTCTTCAGTGCTCTGCTTTCTTTATAGTCCACATCCATACATGACTACTGGAAAAACCATAGCTCTGACTAGACAGACCTTTGTCAGCAAAGTAATGTCTCTGCTTTTTAATATGCTGTCTAGGTTGGTCATAATGTTTCTTCCAAGGAGCAACCATCTTTAAATTTCATGGCTGCAGTCACCATCTGCAAGATAGTCTGTCACTGTTTCCATTGCTTCCCCATCTATTCGCCATGAAGTGATGGGACCAGATATCATGATCTTAGCTTTCTGAATATTGAATTTTAAGAACAGAAGTTGGCAAACATTGTTTTTTTCTGTAAATGGCCGGATAGTAAATATCTTTTATCTTTCAGGTCACATATGGTTTCTCTTGCATCCCCTTCTTCTGTTTTTTTTTTTTTTAAACAACTTTTAAACATATAAACTTGATTCTTAGTTCGTAAGCCATGCAAAACTAGCCACAGGTTGAATTTGCATATCCCTGGTTTACAGCACAGAAACCCATGCATACACATATACACCTTTTAGAGAGAATATTGGTGATGAAAGGGTCCTATGAAGTATGCTAGGGGAGAAGGAGCAAAATGGAGAAATCACTTAGCTCTACATTTCCTGGGGAAAGGGAAATCCAGCTGGGCTAGAATATCCATGGTAAACACAGGGAGACCGCAAGAGTGTGAGTCATCACTCGGCCATAGTCTGAACGCGATCACTCAGCCAACAAATGATCCTCAGATGGCTTCAAAGCATGAATGTCAGGGGCGGGTGAGGAAGAGAGACTGAGGAAAAGAAATACGTTCCTTAGATAGAACACTGGCCCTGACCTTCTGGAAAAGGAAGCCCAGTACAAGGGCTGAAGAAGCGTGCCTTTCTGAGTCCCAACTCTCAGGGGCAAGGAGAGGCTGAGAGAAAAGCCAGGGGATAGGAGTGAAGAAGGGAAGGTGAGGAGGTTGCCTCCATGTATGTATACACAACAGCCACAACACTCGCAAATTTCAGATGGACAGGAATGGTCTGGCATCCTTCTGGAATCAAAGTCTACAAATGATAATTTTGGTTTGCAAAAGGCAAACTGAAACTCTCCCATCAAAAGAGGATACACGTGTACTGAATATCCATATGGAGTCTGTGGGCTTTCAAGAACTTCTTAGGTGAAAGGATGGAATTAGGAGCAGAAGCATCTCTGTCCCTTGAGAGGTAATGACAAGTGAGCTTTGGCTACAGGTTCATGAGACTTCTGGCCCCAGAAGGGCCCAGAAAGATTTGGTGGATTGGATATTCCCATGCTGTGTGTCCTTACAACCAGTAATACTTGTCCTGGAGTCTATGAATGACAGAATTTTTTAAAAAACATCTATTTTATTATCTAGTTATCCTTTCTACTTCATTGTTTCATAAAAAGGAGTTATATGGATACAGAAATGGCTCTTTTCTGCATTGCAATGTGTATGTCCCACAGTGGGATTTGCTTTAATTCCTAAAAGGAACTCAATATTGAGAAATATTTAGTGTATCACAAGAGACAATACTGTACCATAGAGAAATTGCTGTAGAATCAAGAAATATCTCAGTTACAGTTTCATCTCTCCACCAGTCAGCAGCATAATGGAATCAGTGCTATGTTGGAGGGACACAGACTGAGCTAAGGTGGGTTCAGCTAGTTGGGACAAATGTCAGGAAATCTTCCTAGGCGAGGTGACATCTGTGCCAATTTTGACAATGGGTAGTTATTGCAAAAGTACACTGGAAAAGAGCATTCTAGGCTAAAGAAATACATGTGAAATTTCACAGAACCAAGGGAGGGTCTAACAGAGGCATGGAACTATAAGTAGCTTGGGGGTTCAGAAAAAACAATGGAAGAGAAATAACAGTGAGAGATGAAATTAGTTACATAGCAAGGGCCAGATCATGAAAGGTTTGAAAATGCATTAAGGCATTTGGATTTTGTCTCAAATACACTGAACACCGTGGGTGTGTTTTAAACAGGAACATGGTTTGCTCAGATTTCCATAAGGGAGATGAAAGAAGATGGAGGAAGATGGGAGATATTCCAGGCAGTAAAGATTTTGCTTCATAAGCATGAGAAAGTATGATAGTGTAAAGCAATAGTAAACAGTGGAAGGGAGAGATTTAGAAATATTCAGAATGTATAACTTATTGGACCTGGTAAATGATTGGATATGGGAGTGAGAAAAAGAGAAGCAAATAGGGTAACTATAGACTAAACCACCACCACCACCATAGGGTTCTCGATTAGATACAAAGTATTGGTGAGGTCTGTCTCCATGATTCAGTTCAGTTCAGTTCAGTCACTCAGTCATGTCCGACTCTCTGTGACCCCATGAGTTGCAGCACGCCAGACTTTCCTGTCCATCACCAACTCCTGGAGTTCACCCAAACTCACGTCCATCAAGTCGGTGATGCCATTCAGCCATCTCATCCTCTGTCACCCCCTTCTCCTCTGCCCCCAATCCCTCCCAGCATCAGAGTGTTTTCCAATGAGTCAACTCTTTGCATCAGGTGGCCAAAGTATTGGAGTTTCAGCTTTAGCATCAGTCCTTCCAAAGAACATCCAGGACTGATCTTTAGAATGGGCTGGTTGGATCTCCTTGCAGTTCAAGGGACTCTCAAGAATCTTCTCCAATACCACAGTTCAAAAGCATCAATTCTTCGGTGCTCAGCTTTCTTCACAGGACAACTTCAAAAAGTGAAAATTGAATGGAAGGATGAATTGAGTTTTAGACTTGCTGAGTTTGAGGTCTTTAAGGCTTTCCCAGTGACTCAGTGATAAAGAATTTGCCTGCAGTGCAGGAGACACAGGTTTGATCCCTGGGTCAGGAAGATCCCCTGGAGTAGAAAATGGCAACCCACTTCAGTATTCTTGCCTGGAGAATCCCATGAACAGAGGAGCCTGGTGGGTAACAGTCCACAGGGTTGCAAAGAGTCAGACATGACTAAAGTGACTGAGCATGCACATAAGGCATGTTTAGGCAATGATTCATTTTATATATATATATATATGGAGCTCAGGAGACAAATCTAAGCTAGGGATATACATTTTAGAGTGATCATTGCAAAATGTGCTGCCCAAGTGAATGATTTCACCCTAGGAGAGTATAGAGAGTGATAAGTCAGAAAGTGGAGGAGGGGCCCTGGGGGAGTACTGCTAAAGAAACGGGGTGTGTGTGTGTGTTAGTCGCTCAGTCGTGCCTGACTCTTTGAGACCCCATGGACTGCAATCCACCAGGTTCCTCTGTCCATGAGATTTTCCAGGCAAGGATACTGGAGTGGATTGCCGAGAAAAAGAAAAAGAGGTGTATACATGAGAGTGTATGTGAAGGAACATCTTTAGAGATAGGAGGCAAAATAGGAATATGATGACACACTGAAGCCAAGGGAAGAAGTTTCAAGAAGAAAATGATCAACAAGGTCAAACGCCCCAGAAAGATCAAGAAGATAAAGACAGAAGCTGTCCACTGCATAGAAAAACTGGGACATTATTGATGACCTGCAAAAAGGAAATTTTACTGTTAGTGTTGAAGATGAAAGCAGAAGATTTTTAAATTCAATTTATAATTAACAATTTTGCATTGTATAATTTTTATAAATTCAAAATCTGAAAGTGTTAGTTGCTCAGGCACGTCCGACCCTTTTGCGACCCCATGGACTGTAGCCCTCCAGTCTCCTTTGTCCATGGATTCCTCCAGGCATCAATATTGGAGTTTTCTAGGGGACCTTCCTGATATGGATTGAACCTGGGTCTCCTGCGTTGAAGACAGATTCTTTATCATCTGAGCTATCAGGGAAGCTCAAAATCTAAGAACAATCATATACTGTGAAATCATTAATAACAGCAGAATTTCCTTTTTGTCCTACTCTTTAGTTTTTTCAAAATAGGAGTTTAACTAGATTTGGGAGAAGGTGGGATCAAAGTATTTGTTACTGAACCTCATCTAATTAATCCCCTACATCTTCCTAGTAAGTGGTTGGTTTCCTTTTCTGTCTCCTTCCACAGTTAGTATCTCACACCTTCTAAGTCTTCTCAAGTTCCTATACCCATCACCTCACACCATGCTCATAGGAGATACCCCCACCTTCTCCTTTATTTCTAGAGCAGCATTAATTAGAGAAGCATTCCTCAATGTAATGCCTGCCCTCAACCCTAGAAACCTTGTGCGTTCTTTCCTCCCTTCCCTCCTCCCTTTCTAACGCATGAGCAACTTTCTCTTGATCTTCAAGGAGATTCCCAGGAAGTGATGCCGGAGACAGGAATTTTTGTAATTTACTGAGGGCTTATTTTAACAGAAAGAGATTAGGAGAACAGGAAAACAGGCAGAATGAGGGGCTAAGCAAGCATGTGGTCTCACAGTCTAATCCCATAGGGAGCTCTGGAGCATAAATTGCATCATGGATTTGGTCCTATCTTGGGGCAAAGGCTGGCTTTTTGTAACTTTCTGTCAATTGGTCATTGTCTGCCAGCCTCCCTGGGAAGAGGCAGACATACCATTCTTTGAGGCAGCTCCTATTTGGAGAAAAGAGATTTTTCCAAAGAAAAGCACCAGCAGTAAGCTGTTAGCAGCCAGTACTCACAGTAGCTAGGGGTTGGTGGTACCTGCTTGGGTGGAGCACCAACAATATCCACCATACTTCTGTGCACGATGTATCTTTTCTGATGGGTTCTGCATTTAATTACACTAATTAAATATTTCTTTCCCTATTATATTATCTCCCCTTACTGCTGTTTTCCTATTAAACTATTTTAGTGATGCTTAAATTTCCTACCATAAACATTTTCCATCCTCCTCTACATCCTCGCATCTTTTTCTTCACTGCCAGATCCTTGTCTTTGCCCATTATTGTCTCTTCCTTAAGCGCCACTCATTCTCGAATCCACTGCAGTCTGGTTTCTGCCTCTGCTGTTCCTCCGAAATTGGTTTTGTCAAAGTTACTGACCTTCTTGTTTCTAGTTCTGGTGGAGACTTTTCTGTTCTGCTATTTCAATCGCCAGGAACATTTGGATTGATCTTTACCCTGAGCTTTGGAGATGCCAACTCTCCTGGATTTCTTCCTACCTCTTCATCACTGCTTCTCAGACCTCCTTGCCAATTTCCTTTCTTCTGCCTATTCCTTAAAGTTACTATTCCTCAGCGTTTGATTTGGTACCTTCTCTTCTCACTCTGTATACCTTTTCCTGGACCAGTCTGAGCTTCTGAGACCATCAGAAAAGATCACCCTCTGCTGTTCCATGATACGTAATTCAAAAATAAACACATATTTTTAAACAAAGGAGAAACAATATGGTCTCTCCAGTCTTTTAAATTGTACAGCTCTGGATATATTTTTGAAAATGAACTACCTAGCACACGTGCTTTCTTTCTCTCTCTCCCTCTGCTGGATCTCTAAGCATGTATTGTGTTGAGTAAACCTATTAGGAGGTCGGGAATGCATTATCTCATTCATTCTACAATTTTTATTATTACCAATTTCTGAATTTATATACTGCTCAGATCTAAAGAACCATACATACAAGCATCTAATAAGCATCTATAGTTTGATTATCACAGTGACTTCAAATTGTCACCGAGATCTGTTCCTCCTTCTATTTCCCACTCCAGGGAATTGTGTTAAGCAGTTACTTAATTTAAAATCCTATTAGTCATTTTGGACTCTTCCTCTTGCTCACCCTAACCTCATCCAGTTCACCACCAATTGCTATCGGTTCTTTCCTTAACTATCTCTCATAAATATCCACAGCTTCTGAGTAGGCTTCTCTGCCTCCAGTTTTGTGCCCCTCAAATGCATAGATACTTTCTGAATTGAGGAGTGTGTTATTCTACCTTACAAAGTCCAAGTATAAAGGATTTTCAATCATCAGCGTTCTTTTAGAATTCATTCACCTGCCCCATGTCAATAGAATAGAAAGTTGGGAGTTCAGTTTGGTGAACTGACTGAACTGTCAGTTCAGTTTGAATCATCAAAAAGAACTGACTTCTGTGGTGTGTGTGTGTGTGTGTGTGTGTGTGTGTGTGTGTGCGTGCGCTCACATGTATGACATAATATGGAAAGAATGTTTTGCTTGAAAATAGGGTTTGAAATNGAACGGTACAAAAAAGATTCTTCGCGACCCAGAAGATGTGTATAAGAGACAGGTGTGTGTGTGCGTGCACGCACATGTATGACATAATATGGAAAGAATGTTTTGCTTGAAAATAGGGTTTGAAATAAACCTTTTAAAATAGTCTAAAGCAGTGAAAGAGAGAACTAAAAGAGAAAAGAAGAGAAACACCAAAAAAAAATGACTAAAATATGGGATGACTTCATGGGTCTTTACCCGTGAAGTTGAAACACATCGTGTCTGCTCCAGTCACCCAGAAGGACCACTTCTCTCGGGAAAAGCTTCCTATTTTTAAACCTAGCATAATGCCTGTGGAATTACACTGCCTATTCCCACCCAGGCCCCCAGAGTTTATCATTGCACACTGTTTTTGCCAAGAACCTGTTCTGTCTTTAGTTATCAACAAAGAGATGTCAAAGAGCATGCACTTGGGGCTTTGGGTGTATTTTCGTCTCTTGTTCTCTACCAGAGGCAGCAGATCCTATGTGCTGCCATTCGAAGTCTAGTCCTTTTAGACGTAAACAGGCCCTGTGGTTTAAGATGGTTCTGCAGCCGGGTAGCATTGGCTAACTTGGGAGGTGGGAAGAGTTTGCACCGTTCATATATTCAGCTAGTATTAAATGAGCACTTAATAATATGCAAGGTGACGTGCTAAGTTGTTCTCACACTGATGTGGTTCTTGACTTCTGGGAACTTTGTCCAGCTAATGAGATAAGGAATGCTCTATAATATTAAAATAAAGAATGCTTGGTATTATATATACATACATATGTGCACACATGTATATGTATCTGTATGTAAAGACCTATGCATACCTTTATGTGTAGGTTACACATATGCATACATATAAATGTGTGTGTGTGTGTGTGTGTGTATATGTAAAGACCAATACAGAAGAATACAAATAAGAAAAGAGAATTACTTCAAATCCCATGACCTATTTCATCCCCTTCCAAATATCTAGATTGACATTTGATATGGTTTAAAATAAATAGAATATACTTACTGTTGTACAGCCAGCTTTTTCACTCAATAATATGTTGGGGACATTTTTCCATTTTAATAAAAAAATCTAAATTATTATTAATGATTTCATGTGAATATTATATATTCTTAATTTATCTTGCCAGATCCATGCTAATGGAAGTTTGTACTATATTTTTTGCGATTATACTTGTGCCTCCTATTGTACTATTCTATGTTATTACATTCTATTTTTTGCTATTATTCCATTACTTTTGGTGCATATATGAAACTCATATGAATATCCTCTTAAGTTAAGTATACTAGAGGTAAGATTTCTACTGTTGGCAAATATTACCAAAGCAGGCTTACATATTGTAATTACCTATTCTAATCTATCTATTATAGACTAAACTAAATGACTTAGAAATTCAGATTTAGGGGCTCCTTTCAGTCTGGGATGATCATTGTGGGATTCATGGGAAAGGTGAGATAGAAAATTGGCCTTGAATATCAGATACATTTTTGATAATTATATATGTAAGAAAGTACACCTTAAACAAAGCAGTGAGGCAAGAAATGAATTAATTAATTAAAAAACCAAATGAATAAAAATGACTCAAAACAAAAAACTCAGGAGCATGTTTAATATCAGTGAATAACTCAGTTTTGCTCAATTGATGGCATAGTGGAGTTGGGGCGATCCTGGAGGGGAGGCTGAGCGTCAGATGAAGGGCAACTTTGAGTGGCAACTTATGGGACACCAGCAGGACTATCGTGTAAGGCTCAGGGAACCAAGAGAACAGAACAGCAGTTCTGTTCCAACAGAACAGAAGTTTGAATATTATATAGCGTGGGCTGGAGTACATATATTATTAGAGCAATACAAATAAGAAGACATCTTAGTACATGACAAACAAGGTAAAATAGAATAGAATTCCAGATAGTGACAGTGGGAAAGGGAATATAGGAATGTATTCGAGAGACTTTGTGGAAGAAGATTCTATAGAAGCTGGGACTAAACATCCCATTAATCACCAACTTCTATAGAATCTTCTTTGACAAAGTCTCTAAACCCCAGCTGCCGTCACCGAGTCATGCCAAGTCTGCTAGGTCCACACCAGCAATGAGGGCTTGCCTCACAGCCTGCTTCTCCACACCCTCACTGCCAGTGGCTGGGCTGGGCACTGTAGCAGAATGGTCCAGCCCTGCTTGGAGGCAAAGAGAGAAGCAGCAGTCAGAAGTGAGGTCTTCATGTCGGCATCACCTGCCAGCTAGAGCCCAGCTGATTGGTAGACTCTGAGTCACATCCAGACCCCTAGGTGCAAGGGAGCTGTACCAATGTAGAGTTCAACTCTTCTGTTCTCCAGAACAAGAAGACACCAGGAGGAGGAAAGAACTGATGTGCACAAACCAATTGACAGCATCCACCACAAACTTCACAAAACCTTGCTCAGGTCTGCTTCTCTAAGCTGATTTTTCCCTCTATCTCCCATTCTTGCATACAGTTCTGGGCACCCTGCTATTATAATGCCTTGCACCTTGCATTATAATCATTTGTTTCCATGGTTGTTTTCTTCACTAGACTGAACTTCTTGAAAACAAGAGTCATGCCTTATGCATCTTTTCATTGCCAAGGCCCAACACAGTGACTCACAGATCCTAGGGAAACCAACTGAAGAACAGGGGAAAGAATGTGGGCTTTGGAGTTAAAGGAACTCAAGTTTAAAACTTGCCTCCAAAACTTACAAGCTGTGTGGTTTTCGGCAAGTGACTTTATCTCTGTAAGTTTTAGTTTCTAATCTGAAAAATGAAATAATACTGACTTCATAGACTTGAGAGCTTACATGAGAAAATATATATGAAGCATCTGGCATGTATTTGGGATTCAGTTCATTGTGATCACTATTATTATTAGGGATACATAAACTATTGCCAAGTTAATGACTTATTAAGTGGGTTTCTTCATGATTATTTGTCTTGGCAGCAAGGCAGACTTTGAAGAGTTCAGTTTTTTCCCTTCTGTATTATTATACTCTATCTTTCTTACTATTCTGAACGTAGATTTTGTAAATATTAAAATTTATCATTCTTTGCATTTTTATGTTTATGCTGGCTTTATATTGATTTTTGACCTTATTAATAGTTTGTGCTATTCCTCTTTCCATAATCTACATATGTTCTGTTAAAATTTTAGCTCAGCAAGGAGTTCTTTTACAGAAGCTGGTTCTTCCTATTACTTTCTGTCTCCTTTCTGCCTTATTGGGATAACCTAAATTATGCTGATTTTCAAGGTTTATACCCTTTCACCTACAAAGGGCCATTTTCCCCTTGAGACTATACCATATTCCCTTTAAGAAATCTATTTTCTTGAACTCTAATCCCTGATGTTACCAGTCCTGGCCATTGCAAGAACTAAACTAGAGTTTCTTTCATTAAAAGAACTCTCCTGTTCCATGGCCTGTTCTAGTTCTTTCTTATTCAGTTCAGTTCAGTTCAGTCGCTCAGTCGTGTCCGACTCTTTGCGACCCCATGAATCGCAGCACGCCAGGCCTCCCTGTTCATCACCATCTCTTGGAATTCACTCAGACTCACATCCATCGAGTCCGTGATGCCATCCAGCCATCTCATCCTCGGTCGTCCCCTTCTCCTCCTGCCCCCAATCCCTCCCAGTATCAGAGTCTTTTCCAATGAGTCAACTCTTCGCATGAGGTGGCCAAAGTACTAATATGAATTAAAATAAATTATCATAACTCTGCTTTTTTCTTGAACGTTTTTGAGAGATATTACTAGCAAGTCATAAAAAGTATTTATTTATCAGAAGTTCTGCCATTGCTATTAGCAGCACCTGTCTTCGGGCAGAAACTTTCTCACCTGAAGTTCTGGATCATCATTGTATTTTTATTCTGTGTCAGTTTTAGAAACTGCCTTTGGGATGTATCAAAGCTATCCTTTGCCTGACCATGCCCAGCAGTAGTTTATGCCTAGAAAATTTTCATTGCTATTTTATTTTCACTAAATGTTTTCCACTGTGGATTTACTTCAGGTGTCTTATTTCAGTTGTATTTCCTTTTGCACTGTGGTATTACTTCTATTTGGAGTAATGGCAATGGCAACCCACTCCAGTACTTTTGCCCAGAAAATCCCATGGATGGAGGAGCCTGGTAGGCTGCAGTCCATGGGGTTGCGAAGAGTCGGACACGACTGAGCAACTTCCCTTTCACTTTTCACTTTCATGCATTGGAGAAGGAAATGGCAACCCACTCCAGTGTTCTTGCCTGAGAATCCCAGGGACAGGGAGCCTGGTGGGCTGTCGTCTATGGGGTCGCACAGAGTTGGACACGACTGAAGTGACTTAACAGCAGCAGCAGCAGCGGCATTACTTCTATTTCACTTAACTTCACTTCTGTCAAACCAGGTATGCCTGTCCTCAGACATAGTTGTCTGCAACAAGTGACTAGCTACCCATAGAGTCTTTAAGCTGATACTTGCTCTCCTGTATTATGATTTTTGAACTTTGTTGCTGACTATGTAGACATTTGAGACCTTAGATATTGCTATTAATAATATAATGTTTATTGATGATGTCTTATGTGTGATTTTCATATATGTTACCTGATTTGTATTTCTAATAAGTATACACAGATTATACTCTCATTATTCTCATTTTACAGATAAAGAAACTGAGAAGGAATGATGACAGGCAGCTTGTCAGTGCCACATGGCCAGTGAGTGGTAGAGGTGGGACATGAGACCAAGTCATTCTGGCTTAAGCACCTGTTCTGCTCAGGGTGCTGACATGCTACCCCTGACTTTCTGTTCGACCGTTTTCTCTTAAGTTCTACTGGGTACTTCTTCCCTTGTGCTTTTCTTTTTTCTTATTCTGACCCAATAAGCTATATGGGTATTTTTATGCTACCCTTCCAAATAAATTTCAGGGTGTGACTCCCTTGGTCAGGTAAATAAACTACTGCCAAGAACTAGAAAGGTGGAATTTACTCTCTTCTGCCTTTTGAGCCAGTTTTCTAGGCAATCACATCTTCTTTTAAAACAGGTTCTTTCCTTTGAAACCATCTTTTGAAGCCAGAGGTTCATTCTCTGTATGCTCATTTATTTTCCAAAGATATTATATCTAAGTGAAAGAAGATATATTCATTTTCTATTCCTGCTGCAACAAGTGATCACAAGCTTAATGGCTGAAAATGACACATATTGATTACCTTACCACCCTGTAGGTCAGAAGTTTGACGTGGGTCTCACCAAGCTAATATCAAGGTGTTAGGGCTGCGTATCTTTCTGGAGGATCTGCAGGAGAAACCACTTCTTTGCCTTTTCCAGCTTCTAAAGGCTACCCACATTCTTTGGCTTGCAATCCCCTTCCCTTCAGCTTCAAAGCCAGCAGTGTAATATTTCTCTGATTGCTTCCATGGCCACCTCTTTCTGTGATCACAGATGGGAAATGTTCTCATCTAATTGGATTGGACCCACTTAGAAAATCCTGAATGGTCTCCCCATCTCAAAGTCTGCACTCCTAAGCATCACTGCAAAGTCCCCTTTCCCGTGTAAAGTAACATAGTACCAGATTGCAGGGGTTAGAACATGGACAACTTTGGGAGCATTATTCTGCCTAGCACAGAAGACATTGTGACATTAGACCTCATATGCTTTAAATTTCCAATTAACTCATTTCAACCTCAAGTTCTTACAACACATAAACATTTCAGGAGAATAATTCCATTTTATTTCCAGTAGTACTACTCACTCCCATATGCATTAGCAGAAGTGAGTTAGTATTTTAGGTGTAAAAAGTTTTGTCAAGTTCTCCATATTTGAATTTCAGAAGAAAAAAAAATATTGTTCCCAGTTGGTTATGTCTGAGGGGTGATGATATCTTGGCTCTTTTGTGGCATTCAGAAGAGAAACAATCATCATTTTGAGGTCTTTTCTTCCTGGGGTCATTAGTAGGTGGTTATTGAGAGAACTCGGAGAAGGCAATGGCACCCCACTCCAGTACTCTTGCCTGGAAAATCCCATGGACGGAGGAGCCTGGAAGGCTGCAGCATGGGGTGGCTGAGAGTCAGACGCGACTGAGGGACTTCACTTTCACTTTTCACTTTCATGCATTGGAGAAGGAAATGGCAACCCACTCCAGTGTTCTTGCCTGGAGAATTCCAGGGATGGGGCAGCCTGGTGGGCTGCCGTCTATGCGATCGCAAAGAGTTGGACACGACTGAAGTGATTTAGCAACAGCAGCAGCATTGAGAGAAATGAAGTGAAGGGTGAGGGAAGGGAGTATTGAGGCGGAATCCTGGCTTTTCTTCTTGTGTGACAGAGAGGGTAATAGAGGTGGCAGCAATTCAGAGAGAGGCACTGGAAGAGAAGACAGTGTGGGGAAGAAGACTCTGAGTTCAGTGTTAGAGACAAACTAAATATCCTCCAGTCCACATGCCCCTGGCAACGGATGATGTTACACTGCTATTAACAATCAAATTGCACAAGTAGAATGTATAACTATAAAATCTTATCTTCATACATTGCCCCTTTCTTTAGTATTTCTGGGAGGCTTCAGAATGGTGTGCCATAAAAATCCATGCCCACTGGCATCTATGGTTCTGTTGCTCTTTGCTATTGCATGCTGGCAATGGTATTTACCTTGTCTGCTGACACTCAACATTTCCAGCTGATGCTCTGCCTCACTGTTTCTCTAGGGAGAAGCTGGCCTTATTAGTGAGCTGGCTTCTAATGCAACCCAAGGCTGTAAAACTCTGAAGTGTTAGAATGGTGCTGACATCCCTTAATTCTTTCCAGAAATAGAGAGAGTGTCCCTTATCCTCAATTGGTGCTTCATTTTGTTATTAGACCTTAAAGTATTGCTTATGTATGCTGGGTTGTACCAGTTTTCTTATGAAAAGAGTTCTTTTTGTTTCTTACTAAAGAACTCGAACTCCAGTCTCTAAAATTAAGTAATGGACAGAATGCCATTGTGGTTCTTCCCTTGTTCTTGCCTTTTTGTTTTTCTGTGGACACCGTTGCATACTGCTTCTGCCTTTGGCCAAAATTCAAACCCTTCTTGCAAATATATCCATGGGAAAATATCCACAGATTCATCGATTAGACCACTATTTCAGATGAATTAAAATTCAGTGTCTGAAATTTGTTTCTGCTCAGGTAGAACACCCATAACACTGACGTGTTGACCTCAAGATGTCTGTGGGGGATCCAGACACACACACACACACACACACACACACACACACACACACACACACAGGCACACAGGCACTTCAAAGTTCAAGAGTAGAAAATTTCCCAGTGGTGAACAAGCTGAATGACAGAAGAATAGATTGCAATCACGACCCAGGAGAATAACTTATAAGAATCAGAAAGGGAAAGAGAAACCCACAATGGAGACTGAGAATCTGGGATCACAAAAGCAAGGAAAGAAGCAGGAAAGAACACTGCAATAAAAGCAGAGAACTTCAAGAATCAGGAAGTAACTAACAATATAAACATGAAAGTGGTTCTCACAAAAACCAGGTTACAGTGGGACTGGGGGGTATGTGATGAAAACAGAAACAAATGGGAGATGAAGAAATTATCCTTTCAAGAGAACTGAATTAGAAAGGAAGAACCCTTCTTTCTTCCTAGTCATGATTTTCTCAGAAGCCTCATCCTGTAGGACAAGAAGAAAGGTAATAAAAATAAGTAAAGAAATAAATGTTGGAGTGTGCACTCAGTCATGTCTGACTCTGCATCCCCATGAACTTCAGCAAGCCAGGCTTCCCTGTTCTTCACCAGCTCCTGGAGCTTGCTCAAACTCATGTTCACTGAGTCAGTGATGCCATCCAACTATCTCATCCTCTGTCATCCCCTTCTACTCCTGCCTTCAATCTTCCCCAGTATCAGGATCTTTTTTAAGAGTCTATTCTATACATCAGGTGGCCAAAGTATTGGAACTTCAGCTTCAGCATCAGTCCTTCCAATGACTATTCAGGACTGAGTTCCTTTAGGATTGACTGATTTGATCTCCTTGCAGTCTAAGGGACTCTCGAGAGTCTTCTCCAACACCACGGTTCAAAAGCATCAATTCTTTGGTGCTAAGCTATCTTTATAGTCCAACTCTCACATCCATACATGACTAGTGGAAAAACAATAGCTTTGACTAGATGGACCTTTGAGGGCAGAGTGATGTCTCTGCTTTTTAATATGCTGTCTAGGTTGATCATAGCTTTTCTTCTAAGGAGCAAGTGTGTTTTAATTGCATGGCTGCAGTCACCATCTGCAGGATTTTGGAGCCCCCAAAATAAAGTCTGCCACTGTTTCCACTGTTTCCCCATCTATTTGTCATGAAGTGATGGGACTGGATGCCATGATCTTAGTTTTCTGAATGTTGAGCTTTAAGCCAACTTTTTCACTCTACTCTTTCACTTTCATCAAGAGGCTCTTTAGTTCATTGCTGCCATAAGGGTGGTGTCATCTGCAAATCTGAGGTTATTGATATTTCTCCCTGAAATCTTGATTCCAGCTTGTGCCTCATCCAGCCTGACATTTCACATGATGTACTGTGCATATAACTTAAATAAGCAGGGTGACAATATACAGCCTTGGTGTATTCCTTTTCCTATTTGGAACCAGTCTGTTGTTCTATGTCTGGTTTTTACTGTTGCTTCTTGACCTGCATATAGATTTCTCAGGAGGCAGGTAAGGTGGTCTGGTATTCCCATCTCTTTAAGAATTTTCCAGTTCGTTGTGATCCAAAGCCTTCCAGTCAAAGGCTTTGGCATAGTCAATAAAGCAAAAGTAGATGTTTGTCTGGAACTCTCTTGCTTTTTTGATGATCCAGAGGATGTTGGCAATTTGATCTCTGGTTCCTCTGCCTTTCATAAATCCAGCTTGAACATCTGGAAGTTCACAGTTCACGTACTGTTGAATTTTGGAGAATTTTGAGCATTACTTTGATAGTGTGTGAAATAAGTGCAATTGTATGATAGTTTGAACATTCTTTGGCAATGTCTTCTTTGGGATTGGAATGAAAACTTACCTTTTCCAGTCCTGTGGCCACTGCTGAGTTTTCCAAATTTGCTGGCATATTGAGTGCAGTACTTTAACAGCATCATCTTTTAGGAATTGAAATAGCTCCACTGGAATTCCATCACCTCCACTAGCTTTGTTCAAGGGAGTGATAGAGCTTATGATAAGTGGCCTCCATTTTATCATCAAAGAAAGAGGCATACTTGCCTAAGAGTCAGAGGAGATTGAGGTTGGTGAGGGAGAAGGGGCAAGAAAGAATGGTGAAGATTTTGAATAATTCCTGGAGAGGAGATGATCATAAACAATTTAGACAAGTGCCACTAAAGATCCACATTAGATCAGAAATAAAAAATCAATCTGAGTAAGGGTGACATTGAGAATGGTGTGCAAGGGTCATTGGAAGTAAGGGAGTGAAAAATAAGACTGTTTTCAGTGGATGTTTCACATCGGTGTTGACATTTCCTCAAGTGACTCTAGGAGCTGGACAAAGGGAAAGACTGTGAGTCAGACTGTGAAGCCTTTGATGTGTATGGGACAGCCGGGGGATGGGAAAATGAAAGAAAATAGGAAGCATGCAGTGACATATTAGAGTGCCATGTGCACAGTAGCAGGAGCACTTTGACAGAAGTAGAAAAAACTGTTTTTGAAGTTGCCCTAAGCAGCTAGGAGAATACTAGTTAGTACTCTGGGGACCTGTAAGCCTTATGGTGTGAGAACAGCCCAAGGACTGGGGGAGCAGGTCAAAGGGGATAGTCACCCAGAGGAAGAAGCAGAACTGGCAAAGTGGCTAGCAGATGAAGGTGGCAGAGGGAAATCATTCTGTGTATTTTGTGTTGAGAACCAACCGATGGACAATAATGACAGAAAGCTTTAGATTTAACCAAACCCCAATATCCAAGATTTGGCCCAGGTTGTTTTCTGTGAGGGGAATTGGCTGAGGGTCCTTGGGGGCATCTGGTTTTGTTCTCCCGGAGGCTGCCTGAGCACCTGTGGAGTGCAGGCAGCCTCTTCCTCTAGTGGGGGGTGGCTGTGCCTGTGGGGAACAGTGCCCTGGGTCCCAGTCTCAGGGCACACATGCATGCATCTTTCTATGTCTCATTTTTTAACATGAGAATTTTTGATGCTCATTGAACTTCCTTCAGACAGCTCAGGATCTTTTTCTTCTTTCTGGCCTGAATTACTTCTCTCAGTTTATAAGGGAGCTGTTTGACTGACTATTAAACTAGAACATGAGAGGCATTATTGTTATATTCTTTTGCTTTTACCTAGTCGGAAACTAAGCAAGAGTTGGGACTTGCATGGACAGTCAGATACTAGAGTGTGGCTAGGGGTCAGAAGTTGTGGAGCCCAACAAAGGACTGTGGTGGGCTGGACACTGGACAATGGTTAATCTCAAATCAGTAGATGACAGTGATAAATAGTGAAACAAGTGTGTATTCTTCCAGGAGGTATGCCAGAAATAATAGACTCAATCTATGGCACAACTTGCTATGTCAGCCTCAAGGAAAGCTTGATTTTGAGACACTGTTTATGAAGATGAAGGTTAAACTTCACTTTGCTCTGTCTGAGCCCTCAGAGAGAAGTTCATGGCAAGGATTTCAATCTAGAGTGTGGAGAAGATGAGTAAAGGGAGATCTTGGCAGAAATTAAGTAGATCAATACAGCTCATCTCTCTTTTCAGGTTCCTAGGTGGCATGGTGGTAAAGAATCTGCCTGCCAATGCAGGAGATGCAAGAGATGCAGGGTCGATTCCTGGGCCAGAAAGATCCCCTAGAGGAGGAAATGGCAACCCACTCCAGTATTCTTGCCTGGGAATTCCCATGGACACAGGAGCCTGGTTGGCTATAATCCATGGGGTAGCAAAGAGTCGAATACGACTGAGCGACTGAACACATCTCTCCTGTCATACATAGTTCTAGTCAGTTCATAAACCTATGCTTTTTATGACATTTATGTATATTGGTCCTGGTCAGTTCATGAGCCTATGCATTTTATGACACTTATGTGTGTCATTTCTTCTTTGAATATTAAGATATTTTGGATGACAAGTATATCTCTTAAGAAATTATTTCTGAAACAAGATGTTAAGGTTTGAATTTTTGAATAATGTCCATTCTCTGCACTGTAGGTCTGAGCCAGGCTCTGGTCATATTAGTGGACAAACTAAGACATTTATGTTATTGGCTCAGATTAAATTCTGAAATGGCATACAGGTATTATAATAGGTGAGGCAGTCTACATGCAAAGTGAACACCCTTTGGATATCTACACTTTTACCCTTTTTTGGTTTAGGTAATAATCTGGACAAAAATGTTTGTCTCCAACAAAATAAGACTCTCCTCTATAGTTTTCATTAATGACCGTTTCCTACTGTCTCTAGCTTAAAAAAATGTATTTTTCCCTTATACTTGCCGACTTCTGCCTATGTCTTTTTGGAGTGCAGGAGTTAGAGCAACTGCGTCCAGTTTGCCACCAGCATTACATAAACACTCTCATCTGGAAGAGTAATTTGTGGCTGGAGAGAGGGGTGGGCAAGGAAGAAAAGGGAAATGAGTAGACCCAACTGATGATTTGGTGGTGGAGGAGGAGGACTCTTGGAGACTAGCTCAAAGGAAATTATTGGAACTGCTGGGTTGAGGGAGAACAGAAGGATGGTGGCCAAGGTTGGTAAGTGGCAAACAGGGAAGCCAGGAACACACAGGTAGCCCAAGTAAACCATGCCAGGAACAGGGGGATTTGGGGAAAGTGAGGGAGGAGAAAAGAGAAAACTGTCAAGTTCCCAATTCCTAATTTTAGTGGGCTCTCTGAAAAGGAACAGAGGGTGCAGTTTTTCTTCCTTGGGACCCTGCCTCTGTGAAGGCTCAGTCACTGGTCCCTCTTCTTTCTTTTCTCATCGTTTCTTTTCTCCTTTCCTTTTCTTTCTTATCTCTTTCCTCCTATCCACCCTGCCTCTTCTTTCATCTGACCAAGTAGAACATCTCCATGTTGAAGAGTTACTCAATGTCATCATAGCTCCAAACCATTGATTTGTCAATACAGGAAATTGTAGTTGTTTTTAATAAAGGAGCAAAGGAAAGGGAATGTGACTAATGTCTGTGGAAAACCAGGCAACAATTCAAAAACCACTGAGTCTCCAGGAAAGCAGAAGAAGGAATATCCCTCTGATCACATCTGACATCACTTCATGGAATCTGGATGGTTTCTTGGGAGAGGAGAACTATTTTTCTAAGATATTATAAGTCAGTAAGAAGGGATATTTTCAAACCCCCTTTCTCCCAAGCACTTTTGGTTTTAAAGCAAAGTCTTTTTGTGCTTCTTTATTCCTCTTTTTGGTTCTGTGCCAAAGAACACAAATGCAGTCTTCTTTGGGATCTCTATTTCTCGGATACTCCTTGCCAATATATCTCCATGTGGATTAAATAGATGGCATCAACAGTGTAGCTGGGAGGTGGAGCAAGCAAGAGAAGAGGGTCATGCTGTTCTCACATGGGCTTCGGGGTTGAGTGATTTCAGTGTCTGCAGCTTGTCTACCAGGGTAGTAGGCATAAAGCGTCAATCTATAAAGGATATTTTCAACTATGTTGAGAGCTGTCTGCATAGTTGAAGCTGTGATAAGATCATTGCTATTTTTGGAGCAGCATTTCCAGTGAATCCAAGGGGCGACTCAGTTTTGGTTTAGTTTTTCTTTCTTAAAATAGCTCTCCATTGAGAATGATGAGGCTCTGTTTGCTCATGGTGAAGTTTTAAGTTTCACTCATGTCAGGAAAATGAAGGTCTTTGACTATATATGAGCTTTAAAAGAGATCGAATGCTTGTTTCCCCCTTTTTTTATGGGCCATGGGGCATGTGTTTTTAATAGACCTTTAAGTCTGCAAATAAGTACAAACATAATATTACCTAGTGCTTTGAAGGCCACCAATAGAGATACTCAGTGAGTATAGTCAGAGTAGGGTTAGAGACTTTATGGATTAAGGTACTAGAAAGAGAAAAAATATATATAAAACTAATATTTTCTATAGCAGCTTTATGTTATCCTTTCCTTCCTATAACTCATCTTTTTTTCCTCTTTAACTTTGTGTTTCCTGGTTACTATTTACCTTTTTTAAGAATGCCCAAAGCAAGCATATGCTAAAATGGAGATTCAATCAATCTTCTTATAGTAACGATTGTGCAGTGTGATAGAACCAGAGATTGAGAGTTGGAAGGCCTTATTCACCATGGAGAATAATTCTCAGGGCATAGAATTAAGAGTATTATTGGGTTTATCTTGAAGAAATAATCTAGGCGTTAAGTGGGGAACTGAGTATGATGTCAAATACTGAGTCTTCTATAAATATTATGGTGCCAAAAAAGGTAGGATATTATTTATCTTGGGATAAATATTCTAAATGAGTATCAGTGTCTTTTTTAAGAGTAGCATGATACCTGGTCTCAGCCTCTTTGCCCTTCTCCTCTAAAAGGCAATGACGGCTGGGAAGCCAGAGTCTGATTAGATCCAGCTCTCTTCTTTTCTGTGTGCTGATCCTTTGGTGTGACATTTCCCCTCTTACGTGCTCCTCAGGGCATACATGAGTGTGAAGGAGCTGAAGGAGGCTCTGCAGCTCAACAGCACCCACTTCCTCAATGTCTACTTTGCCAGCTCAGTACGAGAAAACCTCGCAGGTGCTGCCACCTGGCCTTGGGACAAGGAAGCCATCAGTCACCTGGGTAAGTAAAGCTGAAGAACAACTGCAGTTGGAGAAATGAGGAGCTTGGAAGGGAATCTGTGAAAGTTGGTTGGGCGGGGGTGGGGGGGTGGGGTAAGGAATGGAGAGAAAAATAAATTTACTTAATAAACTAGCTTCTTTGGTCTGATAATAGCTTTGAGGAGAATTTTTCAAAATGTTTTAATAAAGACAAGGTAAGATGTACCGGGGCAACAGTGGCAAATACCCAGAATGTTCTAGACCAAATATTCAGAAGGTTCTAGACCAAATAATCTAGATGCAAATAAATTGCTGACATTGGATAAGATCCATTTTATGTCTTGATTAATCTCAAGAGGGAAGCAAGCAAAAAGGTGGCTAGACTGTGAAATCTGGTTTGCAGTCATCGCTGTGCCAGGAGTTTGCTGGTCATCTTGCTTGGATGTGTCCAAAAGGTTGGGGAAGGAATAAGAAGCAATAGGTTAACAATAGATGAAAAGATATTGTTCCGGTGCAAGAGGAAAGCAGAACATAAAAATCCCTGTAGTGAATTAGGTCAGCCTCCAGAAGGGCTATATATCTCAAGAAAGGAAGAGATAATAAAAAGTTAAACCTGTGGTGATCCAAACTGAATGCTTTGCTTATCCTGGGTTTCATTGGCTCTACAGTCATCTGTTACAGTTTTAGGTCTCTCCTTTTATCATTAAGTTTTGTATTTTCAGTTGTCAGTATATGATAAGTCAGAAATTTGTGAGGTGAGTGGTGCTTTCCAAATCAAAACTAATGTGAGTCATTCTAGTCTTCATGGCTGTAAGAGGCAAGTTGGAAGGTTATATGCCAATAAATCATTTAGTAGTGAGTTTGAGTATCTTGAATTATCCTCATGATAAACAGTGGTAACAGAGGAGCATACAAAACTTTAAGAAAGTACCTCCAAATTGGCTCACATCTGATTCACCAAATGTTACCTTTCAGTACATATGACAGCAAGGTTTATCAATAGTGGTTTCTAAGAATCCTAGGTCAGTCATTGGGAATTGAATCTACTTGTTCAAAAAAACCTTCAAAAAAAAAAAAAAAGATCTGTCTAGCCATTATGGAGACAAATCTTGACCCCTTAATAAGAATTGTTGAGCTGGGAGCACAGCCTTGAGTATTTTCTAACTTTCTGGCACTAGGCCATTGACAAAATTCATTTAAATTTAAAAAAATGGACAAAATACCAAAAAATTAGCTACTTGAAAACATCAGACATCAGCCAAGACAATGAGGATTTTAGAGACCCGATCCCCAATTAGAAGAAAGCTGCACTGACGTGAGCTCTACGTATAGCTCAGTTTTTGCTTTTGTTTTTTTCTCCTTGAGGGAAATTGCCAGTTCTCAGTAAAAGTAATAGAAGCAGATCAGAGAGCAGCAGTCCAGAGCATGCTTCAGTCTCACTACTGGGGAGACAAAAACTATAAGTCAAAACTTCTAAGGTACCCAGGCTAGAGGGATCAAGTTCCCAGAGAAATAGAAACCATGGAAAAAATAAATGTGATATTCTACTCATAATTTTAAGGTATTTTCTGATTTCTGAACTATTCATTCTCTAAGTCAGTGACCAAGAAAATAAGTATTGATATAAAATAGCTGCTATTAGATAAAAAAGCTGAAAAGTAATTTCAGGAGTCTTCCAGTGGAGGGGACAAAAAAATGGAATTGAGATCCTGTCAAAGAGGGGCATTGAGACACTCTGTGAAATACTCTTCATAGATATTCTGTGAAGGAAAACATAAATAGTCTAGCTTACAAAAAGCATAAAATTCAGCCTGAAACACTCTTAAATACCTGTTTGTAGGAAGGTCATCTTGCCTGGAGGATCCCATGGAAAGAGGAGCCTGGCAGAATACAGTCTATAGAGTCACCGAGTCGGACATGACTGAAGTGATCTAGCAGCTGCAGTAGCAGCATCTGCCTATGTTTAACTGCCTAACAAAAGAAAGTTAAATGTGCTCTGGAGGAAGACAATATCATCAAAAACCTCTACAAATTTTCATGCACAATGTCCTGAAATCAGTAAAAAAAAAAATTTCCAGTTATGCCAAGAGACAGGATCAAATGATGGTAAACTAAACAAAGAAATAAGCAATTACTCCATAAATGCAGATCCACAGATTATCCAGATATTGGAGTTATGGAATATTGGCTTAAGATAATTATGATTAATATGTTCAAGATAGATAAAAAGTTGTAGAGTGTCCTCAGAGAAGTAGAATCTTTATTAGTGAATCCAAGGGAAATTTTAGAACAAAAATAAAGTAACTGAAATTAAGAAATTAATAGATTAGTTTGTGAGCAGGAGAAAAGATTTAGAAAACTGTAGAACACATACATATTGAAGCTCAAAGAGGAAAAGTGATGTAAAAATATAGAAAACAGCTTGAGGCATTTGAGACCTGATGAAAAATTCCTACTGTAAATTGCAGTTCTAGAAGAAGAAGAGAAAGATTTTGAGGCAGAAACAATGTCAAAGAGAATTTTGCAAGGTGACAAAAAATATCAAACTACAGATTCAAAATGTTTTTTCAAACCCTAAGAAGGATAAATAGAAAAAAAAATCACAACTTGATTCACTATAGAAAACATGCTGAAAATCAAAGGCAAAGAGAAAATACTCAAAAATAACCAGAGAAAATTTGTTACTTTAAAAGAAGCAACAGTAAAATTGGCATGCTGAATTTTCAACAGAAACTATGGAAGTCAGAAAACAACAGATTGATGCATTTTTCAAAACGCTGAAAGAATAATTGCCAATTTATAATTCTATATTCAGCAAAAAATCTTTTAAAGAAAAACTAAACATATTTTCAGACACAAATAGATAATTTAATACCAACAGTAAAGTAAATATTGAAGAAAGCTATCCAAATAGAAAGAAAATGACTCCAAATGGAAACAGAGACATACAAAAACAAATGAACCACACTGCTGCTGCTGCTGCTAAGTCGCTTCTGTCGTGTCCGACTCTGTGCGACCCCACAGGCGGCAGCCCACCAGGCTCTCAGTCCCTGGGATTCTCCAGGCAAGAACACTGGAGTGGGTTGCCATCTCCTTCTTCAAATGAACCACACTAGAAAGGATAAAAATATTAAAAGTAATAAAAAAAAGTGTTTTTGGTTTAAAATATATGTGGTTAAAACATGACAACAATGGCATGAAAGACAAAAATAAAGTAAATTAAATTAAAATATTTAAGCCCCTTCTATACCAACATCTAGAAAAATTACTGATTTATTCATTTTAGACAGCTTATACATACCTTATATAAGAATTAGCTCAAAACAGATCATAGGTTTAAATATAAAAAGTAAAACTGTATAACTTCAAAAAGAAAACCTAAGAGAAAATCTTCAGGGCAAGGTTAGGTGAAGAGCGTTTATATATGACCCCCAAAGCATAGTCCATAGAAATGAAAATGGATAAATTGAACCTAATCAGAATTAAAACTTTTTCTCTGAGAAACACTCTATTAAGATGAACAAAGCAATGGCAGGCTTGGCAGAAGTATTTGCAAACCGTACAGCTCACAAAGGATTTGCGTCTAGAATATATAAAGAACTTTGAAAACAAGAGTAAACAAATATTCCAATTAGAAAATGGGCCAAAGCACAGACATTTTGTCAAAGAAGATATACGAATGGAAAGTAAGCACATGAAAAGATATTTAATATCGTTGCTGCTGCTACTGCTGCTAAGTCGCTTCAGTTGTGTCCGACTCTGTGCGACCCCATAGATGGCCCACCAGGCTCCCCCGTCCACTTATTAAAAAACCTAAAAAGTGATAATAACAATACTAAATGCTAGTGAGAATGCGGAGAACTGGATATTGCATATATTGCTGATGAAAAAGTAAAACGACACAGCCAGTTTGGAGAATTCTTTGGCAGTTTCTTGTAAAATTAAATGTACACTTACCACATGACACAGTAACTGGACTACTGAATATTTATCCCAGAAAAGTGAAAATATATGTCCAAAAAAAAAAAAAAGATCTGTCTAGCCATTATGGAGACAAATCTTGACCCCTTAATAAGAATTGTTGAGCTGGGAGCACAGCCTTGAGTATTTTCTAACTTTCTGGCACTAGGCCATTGACAAAATTCATTTAAATTTAAAAAAATGGACAAAATACCAAAAAATTAGCTACTTGAAAACATCAGACATCAGCCAAGACAATGAGGATTTTAGAGACCCGATCCCCAATTAGAAGAAAGCTGCACTGACGTGAGCTCTACGTATAGCTCAGTTTTTGCTTTTGTTTTTTTCTCCTTGAGGGAAATTGCCAGTTCTCAGTAAAAGTAATAGAAGCAGATCAGAGAGCAGCAGTCCAGAGCATGCTTCAGTCTCACTACTGGGGAGACAAAAACTATAAGTCAAAACTTCTAAGGTACCCAGGCTAGAGGGATCAAGTTCCCAGAGAAATAGAAACCATGGAAAAAATAAATGTGATATTCTACTCATAATTTTAAGGTATTTTCTGATTTCTGAACTATTCATTCTCTAAGTCAGTGACCAAGAAAATAAGTATTGATATAAAATAGCTGCTATTAGATAAAAAAGCTGAAAAGTAATTTCAGGAGTCTTCCAGTGGAGGGGACAAAAAAATGGAATTGAGATCCTGTCAAAGAGGGGCATTGAGACACTCTGTGAAATACTCTTCATAGATATTCTGTGAAGGAAAACATAAATAGTCTAGCTTACAAAAAGCATAAAATTCAGCCTGAAACACTCTTAAATACCTGTTTGTAGGAAGGTCATCTTGCCTGGAGGATCCCATGGAAAGAGGAGCCTGGCAGAATACAGTCTATAGAGTCACCGAGTCGGACATGACTGAAGTGATCTAGCAGCTGCAGTAGCAGCATCTGCCTATGTTTAACTGCCTAACAAAAGAAAGTTAAATGTGCTCTGGAGGAAGACAATATCATCAAAAACCTCTACAAATTTTCATGCACAATGTCCTGAAATCAGTAAAAAAAAAAATTTCCAGTTATGCCAAGAGACAGGATCAAATGATGGTAAACTAAACAAAGAAATAAGCAATTACTCCATAAATGCAGATCCACAGATTATCCAGATATTGGAGTTATGGAATATTGGCTTAAGATAATTATGATTAATATGTTCAAGATAGATAAAAAGTTGTAGAGTGTCCTCAGAGAAGTAGAATCTTTATTAGTGAATCCAAGGGAAATTTTAGAACAAAAATAAAGTAACTGAAATTAAGAAATTAATAGATTAGTTTGTGAGCAGGAGAAAAGATTTAGAAAACTGTAGAACACATACATATTGAAGCTCAAAGAGGAAAAGTGATGTAAAAATATAGAAAACAGCTTGAGGCATTTGAGACCTGATGAAAAATTCCTAC
This sequence comes from Cephalophus harveyi, assembly GCA_006410635.1. Taxonomy (NCBI): domain Eukaryota; kingdom Metazoa; phylum Chordata; class Mammalia; order Artiodactyla; family Bovidae; genus Cephalophus; species Cephalophus harveyi. Next base: position 38,529 of record SJYT01066812.1, on the reverse strand, counting down.
TGTAAATTGCAGTTCTAGAAGAAGAAGAGAAAGATTTTGAGGCAGAAACAATGTCAAAGAGAATTTTGCAAGGTGACAAAAAATATCAAACTACAGATTCAAAATGTTTTTTCAAACCCTAAGAAGGATAAATAGAAAAAAAAATCACAACTTGATTCACTATAGAAAACATGCTGAAAATCAAAGGCAAAGAGAAAATACTCAAAAATAACCAGAGAAAATTTGTTACTTTAAAAGAAGCAACAGTAAAATTGGCATGCTGAATTTTCAACAGAAACTATGGAAGTCAGAAAACAACAGATTGATGCATTTTTCAAAACGCTGAAAGAATAATTGCCAATTTATAATTCTATATTCAGCAAAAAATCTTTTAAAGAAAAACTAAACATATTTTCAGACACAAATAGATAATTTAATACCAACAGTAAAGTAAATATTGAAGAAAGCTATCCAAATAGAAAGAAAATGACTCCAAATGGAAACAGAGACATACAAAAACAAATGAACCACACTGCTGCTGCTGCTGCTAAGTCGCTTCTGTCGTGTCCGACTCTGTGCGACCCCACAGGCGGCAGCCCACCAGGCTCTCAGTCCCTGGGATTCTCCAGGCAAGAACACTGGAGTGGGTTGCCATCTCCTTCTTCAAATGAACCACACTAGAAAGGATAAAAATATTAAAAGTAATAAAAAAAAGTGTTTTTGGTTTAAAATATATGTGGTTAAAACATGACAACAATGGCATGAAAGACAAAAATAAAGTAAATTAAATTAAAATATTTAAGCCCCTTCTATACCAACATCTAGAAAAATTACTGATTTATTCATTTTAGACAGCTTATACATACCTTATATAAGAATTAGCTCAAAACAGATCATAGGTTTAAATATAAAAAGTAAAACTGTATAACTTCAAAAAGAAAACCTAAGAGAAAATCTTCAGGGCAAGATTAGGTGAAGAGCGTTTATATATGACCCCCAAAGCATAGTCCATAGAAATGAAAATGGATAAATTGAACCTAATCAGAATTAAAACTTTTTCTCTGAGAAACACTCTATTAAGATGAACAAAGCAATGGCAGGCTTGGCAGAAGTATTTGCAAACCGTACATCTCACAAAGGATTTGCGTCTAGAATATATAAAGAACTTTGAAAACAAGAGTAAACAAATATTCCAATTAGAAAATGGGCCAAAGCACAGACATTTTGTCAAAGAAGATATACGAATGGAAAGTAAGCACATGAAAAGATATTTAATATCGTTGCTGCTGCTACTGCTGCTAAGTCGCTTCAGTTGTGTCCGACTCTGTGCGACCCCATAGATGGCCCACCAGGCTCCCCCGTCCACTTATTAAAAAACCTAAAAAGTGATAATAACAATACTAAATGCTAGTGAGAATGCGGAGAACTGGATATTGCATATATTGCTGATGAAAAAGTAAAACGACACAGCCAGTTTGGAGAATTCTTTGGCAGTTTCTTGTAAAATTAAATGTACACTTACCACATGACACAGTAACTGGACTACTGAATATTTATCCCAGAAAAGTGAAAATATATGTCCACTCCAAAACCTGTGTATTGATCTTCATAGTAGCTCTATTTGTAATAGAGCAAAACTGGAAATGACAGAAGTATTTTTCCGTGATAACTGTAAGCGAACCGTGATACATGCGTACGATGGAATGTGCGCGTGTGCCTGCTCTGCTCAGCTGCTCAGGCGTGCCCGACTCTGCAACCCCAGGGACTGGAGCCCCCCAGCCTCCTCAGTCCACGGGGTTGTCCAGGCAAGAGTACTGGAGTGGGTGGCCATTTCCTACTCCAGGGGATCTTCCTGACCCAGGAATGGAACCTGCATCTCCTGCTTGCCAGGTGGGTTCTTTACCGCTGAGCCACCTGGGAAGCCAACGATACTACTCAGTAATAAAAAATAACAGAGTATTGATGCATGCAACAATTTACATGGATCTCAAGGGTGTTATGGGGAGTAAAAGAAATCTCACAAGTTGCATGCTTGAGAATATTATATAATATTCTCAAAAATTCATGTGGTATCCTCAAAGTTAAAAAAGAAGACTAGAGAGAGAGAACAAGCTAGCGGTTGTCAGGGGTTAGGAACAGTAGAGGATTGAGGAGAGAGGTATGCATGACGGGGGATGTGAAGGATAATAGAGGAGCAATCTTAATGGTGATTCAACGTTTCAGTGCCTTGATTGTGGTGGTAGTACACCAAGGTATACAAACGTGATAAAATTTCATAGAACTACACACATACACACCAGACTGCATGCAGAAACTGGTGAAATCTAAACAAGGTCAGAGGTCTCTATGCATAAACAGAACATATCACATATAGCTCTTTGAAAGCTCACTGAATGAAGGGATGAATGACTAAATGAATGGAGGAATTAAATTTAAATGGTTTCAAGACATGGTTGTTCAAACTAGGGTTCTGTAACAAATGGGGTGGGAAGTGGGAGAGAATATCAAGAAGGAGGGGACGTAGGTGTCCCTATGACTGATTCATGTTGATGTATACCAGAAACCAACACAACATTATAAAGCAATTATCCCTCAATTAAAAATAAATATTATTTTAAAGAAGAGAAAAAAAGAAATATTTAAATTATGTCATTGGTCACTGACTCATAATGAATTGAGAAAAAAGCTAGGGATTTTAAATTTTATTCTTAAACCTTTTAAGAATAACTAGTTCCCCACCACATGTTTCCTAGTTTGTTTTTAAGAAGTAGAAGACTAGACTGAACAGCTGAAATGTCTGACTCAATATGAAATTTCTCATGTTTGTTATTTACTTTTTCTTGTTCAATCATAACTGTGATTGAATAAAGGAACTATATTGACCTAAATCAGGTGTAGAGTAGTACAGCCAGCTGAAATAACATGATAGAGGAAGACGTTTGTGATTTTCTAAACAGAGTCTTTACAAAACTCAAGATAAGATTATCTGTGTCAACATTCAAGACTCTGTATTTTGAGCATCACTTGAGTGACCTGGCAGATAAGTACACTAGTCTGAAAGTTGGAAGATTGAGGCCAATTTCTGACTACAAATGGCTTAAGTCACTATGTGGAAAAACCAAGGTAATCTGTGGTCAACCCATTTCTGACCTTAGCATGATTTTGTACTTTCAGTGCTGTGGTGATGCAGGGCAGAATTTTTTTAATAAGTAAATGAATAAGTGAGATCCCCTTGGGCTCAGTGGTTTGTATATCTCTACCTTTAGCGTACAACACTTAAACTGAAAACATGTCTTCAAAGGCAGAAGTCTCAATTTAGTGCTTGTTATTGTTGTTCAGTCGCTAAGTCCAACTCTTCACGACCCCATGAACTGCAGCAGTTTCCTGCAGTTTGCTCAAATTCATGTCCATTGAGTCACTGATGCCTTTCAACCATCTCATCCTCTGCTGCCCCTTCTTCTCCTGTCTTCAATCTTTCCCAGCTTCAGGGTCTTTTCCAATGAGTTTGCCCTTCGCATCAGGTGGCCAAAGTATTGGGGTTTCAGCTTCAGCATCAGTCCTTCCAACAAACATTCAGGGTTGATTTCTTTTTGAATTGACTGGTTTGATCTCTTTACTGTCCAAGGGACTCTCAGGAGTCTTCTGCAACACCACGGTTTGAAAGCATCAATTCTTCAATGCTCAGCCTTCTTTATAGTCCAACTCTCACGTCCACACATGACTACTGGAAAATTGAATTGAATTCATTTCATGGCAGTGTCAAAGACAGAATAATTAGAAGAGGTTCACCATAGAGATATGCACAGCAAAACTGGGAGACAGACAGGCAAACACAAACTTATGGCAATACTCTGTGATGCTGCCACGCATGAGGGCAAGTAGGAACACGACAAGAAAGTGCTTGGTTATGCTAAAAATATCAGAGAAGAAGGGGAGAGCGTGCTGAGGGGCTGAGGCTTGAGGAGAGAGTTGAAAGATAAGCAGAAGTTTGTGTGGCAGGCAATGACAGGGCATTCCAGAGCAAAGCAAAAGGTAGATGGCCAGTGTTTAGACTGTTAGAAACCTAGACTTGCTTAGAAATGGAATGTCCTTGGAATCGCTAGAACAGAGCTCTTCAAACTCATTTTTGCTTTCTTGTAACTCCTAGAAGACTTGAAAAACCCCTTTACCCCTTCATAGATTTTAAAAGTAACAACTGAAAATGTAGCCATAAGTTTAAATTATAGCAAAGAATATTACCTCTAGTATATTATTTAAATTATTGACATTTAAAAATGCTTTTTAAATCTCCTCTTCTAAATGTATCCTCACTAACATAACAATTTGATAATTACTATCATTCATTTAAAAATGTATGGCCATGCACTTTTTTAACATTAAGAAATTACTCATTGCTCCTTTTTTCTCTTTGGATTTGTGTTTCCATTTCATTGCTCCTATAGAACTTTGTGGGCTTCCCCAGTGTCTCAACAGTAAAGAATCTGCCTGCAATGCAGGAGACATAAGAGATGTGGGTTCGATCCCTGGGTTGGGAAGATCCCTGGAGGAGAGAATGGCAACCCACTCCAGTATTCTTGCCTGGAGAATCCTAGGGACAGAGGAACCTGGAGGGTGACAGTTCATAAGGGTGCAAAGAGTTGGACATGACTGAAGTGACTGAGTGTGTGTACCCGCACACTCACACACACAGACACACACACACAGAACTTTGCACTTAATGTAACAATGAAAGAAAGTGAAAGTGAAGTCGCTCAATCAAGTCTGACTCTTCGTGACCCCATGGACTGTAGGCTCCTCCACCCATGGGATTTTCCAGGCAAGAATACTGGAGTAGGTTTAGTAAGTCACCTATTTTTCTTCTAAAAACAGATTTTAAGTAAAACAACTCTTTTGTGATATCTTTTAATTAAAGTTTTTATTTTGAGATAATTGTATATTCACATGCGGTTGTAAGAAATAGTACAAAGAGATTCCACATATCCTTTACCCATTTTTCTTCAGGGGAAGCATCTTGCGAAACTATAATACAATATCACAAACAGGATATTAATGTTGATACTGATCATAAGTTATAATGAGTTAAAAATGTCTTCTCAATTGAGCTAGCTTTTGAAATGTTTCCTTGTCCAAAATTGATCAAAACAATACTTTAAAATGTTGACTGATGGCTAGTAAGCAAAGTGGGAAATGCACATTTAATGAGTTGAGAATGGCTTTTCTCTCCCAGATTAGTTCTTATGTCAGTGGATGAAAAGTAATTACTGCTATAATAAGACAGGATTTAGCATCCGTTATATTGCTTTTTTTTTTTTCTTTTTTAACTCTAAGTGCTGAGAGACTTTTTTTCACATAAATAGGTAGATGAGGGAAATAGAGTTGTGTTTGACTGAGTGGATGGTGGTGCCAAGGTAGAAAATATAGAAAAAAAGAGGAGCAAAGATTGAGGCAGTTTGATTTTGGAGGTGTTAAATTTGGGGTCTCTACCAATTTGACCATGCAAAGGGTTTCCACAAAAGCAGAGGAGGAACAGGATTCAGAAGTGTACCAGACACCAAAGGAAAGAGGGGTTTGAGAGAGTCCCTTGTGGCCCACAAATATGCCTGCTTCAGAAAGATGAAGTAAGTACAAGGGCATCTTGGCTAGGTTAGAAAGGACAGTCGGTCACTCTCTGGCATCGAAGTTGAACACTTCAGAGTGTTCTGGGCCAACCATCTTTCTAATTGTCCTAGGGAATGTTGTACAGCCAAGAACATTTGGAGATAGTGATCAAATCACAAGCAACATGCGCCAATGCATGGGACCTAAGAACTGTGTGGGAAGGAACTTGAGCCTGGCTTACAATGGGGCTTTAGACATATAGGATCTTCTAAGGAGTCCAGGTAATACGAGCCTTGTAGGAAAAAACGTCTTTGAGTGATAGAGTGGGCTATGGCTTCCAATAGATAGGAAGAAATATATGTTGAGCAAGTCGCCTAATATGTAAAATGGGAATAAAGGAAGAGAGCCTGGCACATGGACTTCCCTGGTGGTCCAGAGGCTAAGACTCTGCACTCCCAGTGCAGGGGGCCCAGGTTCAATCCTTGGACAGGGAACTAGATCCCACATGGTGCAACTAAGACATAGCACAGCCAAATTAATGAATGAATTAATTTTTAAAATACCTGGTGCATAGTAGGGCTTCAGCAAATATTAGTTCCACTAGTACTAGTAGTAGTAGCAACAGCAATAGAAGTTCCACATACCATATGTCTGTGGCTGACATTCTTGGTTGTGCCCTTAGCCTCTCACCTACCTCATCTCCATTCTAGAGAATTTTAGTGCCCTGGAAAGATGTTCACTCCTTTGCAAAAAAGTAAACAATATGTTTTAAGGGTCAAACTGTTTGCAGAGGCAAAGCAACTTATAAGAAGCAAAGAGATCCCATATATGTGTGTATAATATACAATATTTATTTTTCTCCTCCTCACTTTACTCTGTATAACAGGCTCTAGGTTAATTCACCTTAATTCAACTGACTCCCATTCTTTCTTTTTTATGGCTGACTAATATTCCTTTGTATATATGTATCACAATTTCTTTATCCATTCATCTGTCAGTGGACATCTAGGTTGCTTAGGGGAAGGAGAGGGTGGGCCTAATTGAGTGGCCTAATTGAGAAGGTAGCCTGAACATATACACAGTACCTAATATGTAAAGTGGATAGCTAATATATATAACACGTGGAGCCCAAGGAAGCTGCTCTATAACCCAGGAGCCCATGCTTCCCTAGTAGCTCAGTGGTAAATAATCTGCTTGTAATACAAGAGCCACAGGAGACATGGGTTCAATTCCTGGGTCCAGAAGATCTCTGGAGGAGGGCATGGCAACCCACTCCCATATTCTTGCCTGAGAATCCCATGGACAGGGGAGCCTGGTGGGCTGTAGTCCATAGGGCTGCAAAGAGTTGGACATGGTGACTGAAGTGATTTAGCACACACAGTTTTAGCTGATTCATGTTGTTATACAGCAGGAATCAGCACAGCATTGTAAAGCAATTGTAGTTCTTCAGTTGCTAATTCATGTCTGACTCTTTGCAACCCCATGGACTGCAGCATGCCAGGCTTCACTGTCCTTCACTATCTCCTGGAGTTTGCTCAGACTCATGTCCATTGAGTTGGTAAAGCCATTATTCTAAAATAAAAAAAAAAAAAAAAAGAAAAATTAAAAGAAGCAAAAGTGGTCTCCTGTGAGTCACAGAAAGAAAGAATAAGTGATTGTTGGCAGTTCGGGGGTGGTGGGAAGTACCTAGTCAGGGTCTGTGGTTATCTTAGGGCCAGATGGACTGGAAGAGAGAGACTGCCTCAAAGGTGGCATGGGTGTGGCATATATCTGGTGGAGGGCAAAGCAGGAGCTGCGTGGCTGGTTAGGGGAAGACGAAAGCAACAGATGTAAGCTCACAAGGGATATAAATTTCCCTCACCTAGAATTTTCATAGGGGATCCCCATCCCCCCCCAAGACAAAGCTCGACTTCCTCCTAACCAAAAAGTTGACACTGAGATTGGACTCTGACATCAGTTGTGACACCTTCATGCACAATGTGAGTGGGAAATAGCCATGGATTTGGCAAGTGGGAACTCTTTGGTCATCTCAGCCCGATTGTCTCTGTGGAGTGTGGATGGAGGAACCAGAGTGGGAGGGGTCGAGGAGTCTGCAGGAGGTGAAGAGGGGCACCCTGGTGCAACAAACCGCTAAATGGAGGGGCTAGAGCAAAGCAACTTCATTCTTCTCCACTGTCTCCTCTTCACTATGCCAAAGTAGAGTGATTCTTACGTGAGCTGAGGAGTAAACAAGACATGTAAACTGGAGCACACCATGTTCAGATGAGGACTTACAGAATCATTAATGAGAAAAGCTACAGGGCATGAACAGGATAAGGGCATTTACTGGCCATTACCCACTGGCTGCTTCTGTAGATTATTTAATTATCAGAAGATGACATTCTGTAAATGGTGTTACTTTAGGTTGCTTGGAGTTTCAAACATAGTGGGCACTCTTAGACACTGAAACCCTGAAAAGATTATCCTCTGCTAGATGACACCACTCTTATGGCAGAAAGTGAAGAGGAACTAAAAAGCCTCTTGATGAAAGTGAAAGTGGAGAGTGAAAAAGTTGGCTTAAAGCTCAACATTCAGAAAACGAAGATCATGGCATCTGGTCCCATCACTTCATGGGAAATAGATGGGGAAACAGTGGAAACAGTGCCAGACTTTATTTTTTTGGGCTCCAAAATCACTGCAGATGGTGACTGCAACCATGAAATTAAAAGACGCTTACTCCTTGGAAGAAAAGTTATGACCAACCTAGATAGTACATTCAAAAGCAGAGACATTACTTTGCCAACAAAGGTCCGTCTAGTCAAGGCTATGGTTTTTCCTTTGGTAATGTATGGATGTGAGAGTTAAACTGTGAAGAAAGCTGAGCACTGAAGAATTGATGCTTTTGAACTGTGGTGTTGGAGAAGACTCTTGAGAATCCCTTGGACTGCAAGGAGATACAACCAGTCCATTCTGAAGGAGATTAGCCCTGGGATTTCTTTGGAAGGAATGATGCTAAAGCTGAAACTCCAGTACTTTGGCCACCTCATGTGAAGAGTTGACTCACTGGAAAAGACTCTGATGCTGGGAGGGATTGGGAGCAGGAGGAAAAGGGGATGACAGAGGATGAGATGGCTGGATGGCATCACTGACTCGATGGACGTGAGTTGAGTGAACTCTGGGAGTTGGTGATGGACAGGGAGGCCTGGCGTGCTGCGATTCATGGGGTCGCAAAGAGTCAGACATGACTGAGCAACTGAACTGAACTGATGAACTACATGTCCTGAAATTGGGGTGGCCCAAAGATAGGTTTGAAGAAGTGGCAGGAATACACAGAAAAGCTATACAAAAAAAGATCATAATGTCCCAGATAACCACAATGATGTGATTGCTCACCTAAAGCTAGACATCCTGAGCTTGAAGTCAAGGGGGCCTTAAGAAGCATCACTACAAACAAAGCTAGTGGAGGTGATGGAATTCCAGCTGAGCTATTTCAAATCCTAAAAGATGATATGCTGTGAAAGTGCTGCACTCAATATGCCAGCAAATCTGGAAAACAGCAGTGGCCACAAAATTGGAAAAGGTCAGCTTTCATTCCAATCCCAAAGAAAAGCAATGCCAAAGAATGTTCAAACTACCACACAACTGCACTCATTTCATGCACTAGCAAAGTAATGCCCCAAATTCTCCAAGCTAAGCTTCAACAGTATATGAACTGAGAAATTCCAGAAGTTCAAACTGGATTTAGAAAAGCCAGAAGAACCAGAGGTCAAATTGTCAACATCTGTGGGATCTTAGGAAAAATAAGAGAATTCCAGAGAAACATTTACTTCTGCTTTATTGACTATGCCAAAGCCTTTGACTGTGTGGATCACAACAAACTGTGGTAAATTCTTAAAGACATGGGAATGCCAAACCACCTTACCTTTCTTCTGAGAAACCTGTATGCAGGTCAAGAAGCAGCAGTTAGAACTGGACATGAAACAACTGACTGATTCAAAATTGGGAAAGGAGTGCATCAAGGCTGTATATTGTCAACCTGCTTATTTAACTGATATGCGGAGTACATCCTGCAAAATGCTGAGCTGAATAAAGCACAAGCTAGAATCAAGATTGCCGGGAGAAATATCAATAACCTCAGACATGCAGAAGACACCACTCTTATGACAGAAAGAGAAGAGGAGCTAAAGAACCTCTTGATGAAGGTGAAAGAGGAGAGTGAAAAAGCTGGCTTAAAACTCAACATTCAAAAAATTAAGATCTTGGCAAATCCAGTCCCATGACTTCATGGCGAATAGATGGGTAAATGATGGAAACAGTGACAGACTTTTTTTTCTTGGGCTCCAAAATCACTGCAGATGGTGACTGGAGCCATGAAATTAAAAGAAACTTTCTCCTTGGAAGAAAAGCTATGACAAACCTAGACAGTGTATTAAAAAACAGAGAGATTACTTCACTGACAAAGGTCTATATAGTCAAAGCTATGGTTTTTCCAGTAGTCATGTATGGATGTGAGAGTTGGACTATAAAGAAAGCTAAGTGCTGAAGAATTGATGCTTTCGAACTGTGGTGTTGGAGAAGACTCTTGAGAGTCCCTTGGACTGCAAGGAGATCAAACCAGCCAATCCTAAAAGAAATAAATCCTGAATATTCATTGGAAGGGCTGAAGCTGAAGCTCCAATAGTTTGGCCACCTGATACAAAGAGCCAACTCATTGAAAAAGAATCTGATACTGGAAAAGACTGAAGGCAGGAGGAGAAAGAGACGGAGTACAAGATGGTTGGATGGCATCACCGATTCAATGGACATGAATTTGAATAAGCTCTGGGAGTTGGTGAAGAACAGGGAAGCCTGGTGTGCTGTAGTCCATGAGGTCACAAAAGGTATGACACGACCGAGCAACTGAATAACAAAAGACAGGTCTGAGGAGGGCATGGCAACCCAGTCCAGTATTCTTGCCTGGAAAATCCCATGGAAAGAGGAGCCTGGCAGGATGCAGTCCATAGGGTCGCACAGAGCTGGACTCAACTGAAGTGACTTAGCATGCATGCGTGCAAAGATAGTTTTATGCATTCGTGAGTAGGTGGAGTATTAATAAACAATCCCCTTTATATGTGATACTTTGAAAGATCTCCTCTACTAGAACATATCCTAGTAATCACTGAATCCTTTGTTTCCAGAACAGTGTTGTTGGTCACTAAATCATGCCCCATTTTTTGCAGTCCCATGCAATATAGCCCACAAGGCTCCTTTGTCTATGGGATTTCCCAGGCAAGAATACTGGAGTGAGTTGCCATTTCCTCCTCCAGGGAATCTTCCCTACCCAGGGACTGAACCTGTGTTTCCCACATTGGCAGGCAGATTCTTTACTGCTGAGTCACCAGGGAAGCCCTAAACAGGACCTGACACTGTATAGATGCACAATAAAGGCTGAATTGATAAATCAATTATAGAAAATATCTTTCCCATTCATACTCTGTAGTGCCTAAGATTTTGGCATGAGGTTGTGTGTCTGTGTGTGTGTGTGTGAAGCACCACCCTCATCCAATAGCAAAGAAACAATTACATCATAGGTCTCCAAAGCCTCAGTAATAACATCTTCAGTTTTCATTAATCAAATTACTTTTCTCCCATGGTATGGGAGTGGTTAGAAAGCCTGGATTGCTTGAGAGTTGGGGGGTAGAAATGGCTGAAAGAGTGTAAAAGGAGACAAGAAACAACACCAAGCTTGGCAAAATCTTTACCCTCTACACACTTTTCTCTTAGTTCAGTCTTGCCCAGAACAAGGACTTCTTTCTCATGAGACCACAGGCTGCAAAGCCAAGAAGCTAATACAGGGCTTGGAGATTAATGATGCCTGGATTGGTCCTGTTAAAAACTTGCTTCATTTTCTAAGTGCTACTGGCTTTTTAAAATATTTTCCATTTCTTTCTCTCCCTTTGTCTATCAGTCCACCTCCGCCACTTTCCCCCCTTGCCCTGCCCACAAGTGCTCCTTCCTCGGACCCACACACATCCTGATGGCTTTCTTCCTTCTTTGCAGAGAGTGTGTTTGGAGGAGTGTGTTTCAGCCGGTAACTGGAAGTAATCACAAGGCACCTGCAGACCAGCTCTCAACTTCCTTGTTTTATGGGCATATAACATTCAGCCCTAAAAGTTTTACAGAACAGTTTTAAAGTCATTTCAACTCATGTCCTTTTCCTCAAGCCGCCAGAGGTTTTTTTTTTTTTTTTTTGACAGAAGTGACTTTGGGAATAATTTCCTTCCCACACGCCACTCTGGCGGTCTTGTGCTGAAGTGGGGAAAAGTTGGAACTTGGGAATACAGCATCACTTTGGGAACTTGGCTGTCTGCTACTGAGATTTCATCTTTTAATCAGCAACTTCTCTCACTTTTCTTCCTCTGCACAGTCCTCCAGACCACACAACAACCCTGTCTTATTGTTTTAGTTCATCTCTTATAATCAAAGCTGAAAGGTCTTCTAAGAAGGCATTTGTGCTCCCCGCCAGTCCATTAAGCAACAGCTGTGCCACATATGGCCACCAGTTGCTAAATCCAGGGAGCCTCATTCATATTGTGTTGTGTGTATAAGTCAGTGGTATTGGTATGTATTGAGTTCAAGTTCCAGTACCACATTCAGATATGCAAGAAATGTAATCTTCATTTATTCTTCTATAATTGAATTTTATTTCTATTTTGAGCCTCTCTGTTGCTGGGTAGTAGAAATTTACTCTCAACGTAATTTCCTTTGCTTGGGACTGTATCTAACTGCAGATCTGGCTTATAAATGCCAAGGTCATAGAGGGAAGGTTCATTTTATCCTTAGTCATCAGGTGATGCTGATCATCTGAAATGACCCTTATTCCCATCGCAGAATCCTCCACCTTCAGGGATTCTCTGGAAGGCCCTCTGTTACCCTTCCCTCTTAGCATCACTGGGCAGCTATTCTTCTTTAGAACCAGGTTCCTTAATCAGGAACCCATCACTGGAATGAGGCAAGACCCCTCCTGTTGTCAGATCATATGCACATATTTTGAATCTTTATCCCTTTATTGGGGTCTCAAAAGATGGACTCAGTTCAGTTCAGTCGCTCAGTCGTGTCCGACTCTTTGCGACCCCATGAATTGCAGCACGCCAGGCCTCCCTGTTCATCACCATCTCTCGGAGATCACTCAGACTCACATCCATCGAGTCAGTGATGCCATCCAGCCATCTCATCCTCGGTCGTCCCCTTCTCCTCCTGCCCCCAATCCCTCCCAGCATCAGAGTCTTTTCCAATGAGTCATCTCTTCGCATGAGGTGGCCAAAGTACTGGAGTTTCAGCTTTAGCATCATTCCTTCCAAAGAAACCCCAGGGTTGATCTCCTTCAGAATGGACTGGTTGGATCTCCTTGCAGTCCAAGGGACTCTCAAGAGTCTTCTCCAACACCACACTTCAAAAGCATCAATTCTTCGGCGATCAGCCTTCTTCACAGTCCAACTCTCACATCCATACATGACCACAGGAAAAACCATAGCCTTGACTAGACGGACCTTAGTCGGCAAAGTAATGTCTCTGCTTTTGAAAATGCTATCTAGGTTGGACATAACTTTTCTTCCAAGGAGTAAGCGTCTTCTAATTTCATGGCTGCAGTCACCATCAGCAGTGATTTTGGAGCCCAAAAAAATAAAGTCTGGCACTGTTTCCACTGTTTCCCCATCTATTTCCCATGAAGTGATGGGACCAGATGCCATGATCTTCGTTTTCTGAATGTTGAGCTTTAAGCCAACTTTTTCACTCTCCTCTTTCACTTTCATCAAGAGGCCTTTTAGCTCCTCTTCACTTTCTGCCATAAGGGTGGTGTCATCTGCATATCTGAGGTTATTGATATTTCTCCCGGCAATCTTGATTCCAGCTTGTGTTTCTTCCAGTCCAGCTTGCAAAGGGTCAGTCATGACTGAGTCTGTCTCTTATACACATCTAGATGTGTATAAGAGACAGTTCTGAAGGAGATCAGCCCTGGGATTTCTTTGGAAGGAATGATGCTAAAGCTGAAACTCCAGTACTTTGGCCACCTCATGTGAAGAGTTGACTCATTGGAAAAGACTCTGATCCTGGGAGGGATTGGGGGCAGGAGGAGAAGGGGACAACAGAGGATGAGATGGCTGGATGGCATCACTGACTCGATGGACGTGAATCTGAGTGAACTCCAGGAGTTGGTGATGGTCAGGGAGGCCTGGCGTGCTGCGATTCATGGGGTCGCAAAGAGTCGGACACGACTGAGTGACTGAACTGAACCTATAAACTGGACTGGAGCCTGAATTTTTCTATTCAAATATTTGGCTATAATTCTTCACACTAATATTTCCAATGTCACGAACCTCATTCCATAGTTCATCAGGCACTCTATCTATCAGATCTGCTGCTGCTGCTGCTGCTGCTAAGTCACTTCAGTCATGTCCAACTCTGTGTGACCCCAGAGACGGCAGCCCATATCAAATCTAGGCCCTTAAATCTATTTCTCACTTCCATTGTATAATCATAAGGGATTTGATTTAGGTCATACCTGAATGGTCTAACGGTTTTCCCTACTTTCTTCAATTTGAGTCTGAACTTGGTAATAAGGAGTTCATGATCTGAGCCACAGTCAGCTCCTGGTCTTGTTTTTGTTGACTGTATAGAGCTTCTCCATCTTTAGCTGCAAAGAATATAATCAATCTGATTTTGGTGTTGACCATCTGGTGATGTCCATGTGTAGAGTCTTCTCTTGTGTTGTTGGAAGAGAGTGTTTGCTATGACCAGTGCATTCTCTTGGCAAAACTCAAAACCCCAAAGACAATTAATATCATTACAATCTAATATCCATGGCTGATTACCATAGTTTTTGCTGAAATCGAGCAGGAACCTATGCAGCTCCTGGGCATCGAAGCCTTTCAGAGAGCTGCTAATCAGGGAATGGAAGGAACGCAGAGACAGACAGGAAAAGCCTAGAACCAACAGTGCAACTTTGGGGCAGGGTCCTGGTTGTGCCTCAAGGAATACACGTAACACTATCTTTAGAGAACTAAAGAAAGCAAAGTCTCTCAATCGTGTCCGACTCTTTCCTACCCCATGGACTGTAGCCTACCAGGCTTCTCCGTCCATGGGATTTTCCAGGCAAGAGTACCGAAGTGAGTTGCCACTTCCTTTTCCAGAGGATCTTCCCGACCTAGGGATTGAACCCAGGTCTCCCATATTGTAGGCAGACGCTTTACCCTCTGAGGCACCAGAAAACTAAAACTCCCAATAAATGGAAGATGTTCAGTTCAGTTCAGTCGCTCAGTCGTGTCCGACTCTTTGTGACCCCATGAATCGCAGCACACCAGGCCTCCCTGTCCATCACCAACTCCTGGAGGTCACTCAGACTCACGTCCGTCGAGTCAGTGATGCCATCCAGCCATCTCATCCGCTGTCATCCCCTTCTTCTCCTGCCCCCAATCCCTCCCAGCATCAGAGCCTTTTCCAATGAGTCAACTCTTCGCATGAGGTGGCCAAAGTACTGGAGTGTTAGCATTCTTCATTTCAGATTAAAAGAAGCTCTGCACACCCTAATCCACATCAGCAAACCCGCCTTTGAGCCATTGCTATAAAACTCCTCTCCAAACCCTCCCAGGTTAGGACGCACAGTTTTTCAGGGCCAGGAGCCTGCTGTGTTCCCCTTTGCCTGGCAAAGCAATAAAGCTATTCTTTACTATTTCACTCAAAACTCTCCACGATTTGATTTGGCACTGGTGCACAGAGGCTGAGGTTTCAACATCAGTTCCAAGTTGGCAAGGGCTCTGATTCTCAGTTATTCAGGGATCCAGACTGAGTCTCCACCATCTTTAATATCTGCTTTTCAAGTCAACTCTGGCCATCACTGTAAAGGCCAATTCACCTTCTGAGAGGAGGGAAGACGGAACATAAAGGAAAGCATGTGGGATACTTTTTCGACAAGGCTTGGAGGTAGCATATGTCCCTCCTTCTATTCCATGAAAGAACTTAGTCCCTTGGCTTTATGTACCTCCTGGGGAGACTGAGAAATGCTGGAAAGCTGGTAGGCCAAACGGTACTGCAGGAGAGCAAAATTCACCTCCACAAAATGTCTCTCTGGCATGCAAATTAATTCCAGATGGAAATAATCAAGGCCTCAAAGACTCAGGGAGAACCTTGGCCTGCCCACTAACTGTCTAAAAGAATTTAGGGGGCCTGTTCACACAATGGAGTTACCACCAGAGAGATCTGCCCAGAAGATGGGCTGGGCGTTGCAGGGGAAAGAGGGCCCAGAGTCCAGCATCTATTCTGCGCCCCACTGTCTCTGCAGGACCCAGCAAACATTTGCTTTTCCACCTCCAAATGAATCATCTTCCTCAACTGTGAGGAAACCACTAGCCACGATATCCTCTTTCATCTTCAGCTGATGATATTTGAGATGAGGACTTTGGCCACTTTGGTGAGTTACTCAGTACTTCTGGGTCTCTCCCATGTTTACGTGTTATTAAGCTTTTGTGTGATTTTTCTTCTTTAATCTTTAATCTTTTTCTTCTTTAATCTGTCTCAGGTCAATTTAATTCTTAGACTGGTCAGAGGAACCTAGAAGGGGAGAGGAAAATGTCTTCCTCTCCAACAGCAGAAAGAGTTCTAGAGTTTAGGTATCAATCTGTGCTACCTTTAGGGATCCTGAGGAGATAAGGCTGCCAGATAAAATATAACCGGGACTCCCAGCTCAATTTGAATTTCAGATCAAAGAATGAGTAATTTTGTGGTATAAGTATGTCCCAAATGTTAGGCAGGCAAACTTACATTAACACTTAAACTAAAATATTATTCATTGTTTATATGAAATTCAGATTTAACTAGCACCTTCATTTTTATTTGCCAAACCTGGCAAGGGTAATTACCAGGTTTTAGACTTAGGAGAAAGCAATGGCACCCCAACTCCCGTACTCTTGCCTGGAAAATCCCATGGACGGAGGAGCCTGGTGGGCTGCAGTCCATGGGGTCACTAGGAGTCGGACACGACTGAGCGACTTCACTTTCACTTTTCATTTTCATGCATTGGAGAAGGAAATGGCAACCCACTCCAGTGTTCTTTCCTGGAGAATCCCAGGGACGGGGGAGCCTGGCGGGCTGCCGTCTATGGCGTTGCACAGAGTTAGACACGACTGAAGCAACTTAGCAGCAGCAGCAGCAGCAGACTTAGGTGAAATGGTAGTTGGCAATGTTATTATCTAGAGGGAAAGAGGACAAGTTCAAGATAATCAAACACACAAGAAAATCCATGTATAAGCCAAAATGCCAGTTCATTAGTTGAAAATGGAACATGTATTTGGTAGGATTAACTAAGACTGGCTATTGATACAGGTCATCTGGGTACTTCTGGAATAGCTCAGTCAAGAAACAATAATCATAGATGAAGAAAGCAGGAGTGAAATAATAGCATTAGGACAAAATACAAAAAGATCTCCAAGATTCTTTAAGGAATATAAGCAAGATGCAGAGTAATGTGTATAAGATGCCTGCCTGTGTGTATGTATTTTCTTGTGCATGTGTGTTTGCTCGTATCTACTGTGGAAGCATGGAGTCCTAACTACAGGAATACTAGGGAATTCCCTGCAGAAGCTATTTATTCAGTTTCAGATCCTGCCTGGACTAAATACGTTCTCTTCTTTGATTAATATTATATATGTAATGCACTAAAATTATATATCTATGTTATATATAATATGCATATTATATACATATTGTATCTTTTAGGTTATACTCTGTTAATAGAATCCATCAGAATCTGTTAGGTTCAGCTGGATATAAAGAACTTTTTATCAAGATGTGGTTCATATATACAATGGAATACTACTCAGCTATAAAAAATAAAAGAATGTCACTCATAGCAACATGGCTGGACCTGGAGACTATCATAGTAAGCGAAGTAAGTCAGAAAGAGAAAGACAAATACCATATGATATCACTTATATATGGAATCTAAATTCATATATATGAATTGACACATGTTCGTGACACAAATGAGCTTATCTATGAAACCAATTCACAGACATAAAGAGCAGACTTGTGGTTGTCAAGGAGGAGGGTGGTAGGGGAGGGATGGAGCAGGAGATTGCAGTTAGGAGATGCAAACTATTATACACAGGATGGATAAACAACAAAATCCTACTGTATAGCACAGAGAACTATATTCAGTATCCTGTGATAAACCATAATGGAAAAGAATATTAAAAAGAATGTATGTACATTTATAACTGAATTACTTTGTTGTATGGCAGAAATTAACACAACATAGTAAATCAACTATACTTCAATGAAAAAAAAAAAAAAAACTCTTTATCCCTCCCGCCTCCATTGTGGGTTTTTTTAAAAAATAAAAGTTTATTTTCTCTCACATAAAAAATGACCAGAGGTGGGCAGTTCTGGGGTGGTATGCCAGCTCCATAATGGGGTCAGGAATGCAGGCTTCTTTCAATTCTATTTCAACATCCACAAAGGGTAACCCTCATTCTCATGATTCTAAATGGCTTCCAGAGTTCCAGTCATCACTCTCACATTCCAGGAAATATACAAAGAGTTAGAAAGAAGGGCGCCCACACTTGTTTTAAGGAGAATTCTCAGAAGTACCATATGACACTTCCTTTTACACCTTTTTAACCCAAATTTAGTCAAATGGCTAAATCTCTGTGAAAAGAAGGCTAGAAAATGAAATATTTTAACTGCTGACACTGTCCTGCCAAACACAGGGTATTACTGCTCAAGAAGAAGGGGAGAATGCATAGCCATTTAAAAACAGGCATTGTTAAAACCATTCTATGGCTGAGAAAACTGAAGCCCAGACTGGTTAAATAACTTGCTCATCACTTCATGGCAACAGGAGAAAAAGTGGAAACAGTGACAGATTTTATTTTCTTGAGCTCCAAATCACTGTGGATGGTGACTGCAGCCACGAAATTAAAAGACACTTGCTCCTTGGAAGAAAAGCTATGACAAATCTAGACAACGCATTAAAAAGCAGAGATATCCCTTTGCTGAGAAAAGTCTGTATAGTCAAAGCTGTGGTTTTTCCAGTAGTCATGTCCAGATGTGAGAGGTGGGACCATAAAGAAGGCTGACTATGTGGCAATCTGGATTGGAGGGGAGTTTGGGAGAGAATGAATACAAGTATATAAATGGCTGAGTCCTTTCACTGTTCACCTGAAACTATCAAAACATTGTTAATTTGCTGTACTCCAATATAAAAGAATTAAAAATAATTAATTAAAATATTTTAAAAAAAGGCTGAGAGTTGATGCCTTTGAATTGTGGTGCTGGAGAAAAGTCTTGAGAGTCCCTTAGACTGCAAGGAGATTAAACCAGTCAATCCTAAAGAAAATCAATCCTGAATATTCACTGGAATGACTGATGCTGAAGCTGAAGCTCCAATACTTTGGCCACCTGATGCCAAGAGCTAACTCATTGGAAATGACCCAGGAAAGATTAAGGGCAGGAGGAGAAGGTGACAACAGAGGATGAGAAGGCTGGATGGTATCACGGACTCAAGGGACATGAATGTGAGCAAACTCCAAGAGATAGTGGAGGACAGGGAAGCCTGGCATGCTGCAGTTCATGGGGTCGCAAAGAGTTGGCCACAATATAGTGAATGAACAACAAAAAGTTCATGCAGCTTCCACATGTTAAAGCTGAAATTTTACCTCTGTTCTCATTCCAGAGCCATTGTACTTTCCAGCACCCAGTACTAATCTGGTCCACTCAGCACAAGAGTCTGATCCTCAGAAATGAGCGGGGCGATTATTTAAAGCTACACAAAAAAATATAGCACATCCTCTATGCAGTACAGGCTTTCCTGGTGGCTCAGATGGTAAAGGATCTGCCTGCAATGAGGGAGACCTGGGTTCAATCCCTGGGTTGGGAAGATCCCTTGAAGGAGGACATGGCAACCCACTCCAGTGTTCTTGCCTGGAGAATCCCCGTGGACAGAGGAGTCTGGTGGGCTACAGTCCACGCAGTCACAAACTGAGTGGCTAAGCACAGCTATGCAGTACACATGTCACTCCAGGATTTAGGAATTAAATTAAATTGAGGAATTTTATTTACAATAAACATTATGGTGTAGAGGGTCAGATTGTACTGATTTTTATAATGAAACAGGAGGCTTGAAACCAATTTTACAATGCATTAGTCTCTTTAAATAAAGCAAAGTTTGAGAAGCCCCTCACTGCCCTGCACTGTCCCCACCACACTCTCTTCCTCCTTGTTATATGCTGACTCTATTCATTGCTGTTTTCTAGTCTTACCACCAATTGCAGAGTGCCGACTTAGAACTTATAGTTTAAGGCCCCAACAGCCTTCACATCTTATATAGTATTGATATTACAGGCTGCCAACTGATTTAAACAACAACAAAACTTTGATTACATATTCTGATAGTATAAAATGTTTGAAAATGGCTGGTAATCCCATTTCTCTAGAATTCCTATGTAATAATATTGTATTTGCTGCTATGAAAAATAATTTCCCAGTCAGTTCACACAGGTTTAAGGAAATCTGCTGATTGGCAAGGAAGGGTCTCAATTCTGATCTAAATAATTCTATGTGGCCCTGAAGGCACATAGTCTTAACTCGCGATTACATTTATAACCCAGCAGTTCCTTTGATGCTAAGCTTCCAGACAAAGTCTCCTGCAGATAGACTTTTCAAGGGTGGAACTTTTCATTTCAGAGCTTCTCGTAGCTGGTAACATTCCATTATGGTGTCTGCTTGAAGGCTGCGATGCGTTTTAAATAAAGCTTTGGTAGAATTACCAGTTTTAGTGTGTGTTCCCTATAATTATTATACCAGCTCATGTAAAGTTTAAGAATACAGCTTGGAGGACTATCAAATTGGTTCCAGACATCTGAGGGGTGGGTATGCAAATGAGGAGATTCAGTTGCACACACAAAAAAACATATTTCCTTTTTCTAAGGTATAGATGCAGGGGTCTTATCAAACTATACCAAAGTTTGATTATAACGAAATAAATTAGTTGTTATTTACACAGACAAGTAGTTCAGAGATTGATTGACTAATGCCAGCAAAGAGTCGGACACGACTGAGCGACTGAACTGAACTGAATGCCAGCAAAAAATCAGGTTGTTTAGTTTGCCTACAGAGAAGGCAATGGCACCCCACTCCAGTACTCTTGCCTAGAAAATCCCATGGATGGAGGAGCCTGGTAGGCTGCAGTCCATGGGGTCGCTAAGAGTCGGACATGACTGAGCAACTTCACTTTCACTTTTCACTTTCATGCATCGGAAAAGGAAATGTCAACCCACTCCAGTATTCTTGCCTGGAGAATCCCAGGGACAGGGGAGCCTGGCGGGCTGCGGTCTATGGGGTCGCACAGAGTCGGACACGACTGAAGCGACTTAGCAGCAGCAGCAGCAGTTTGCCTAAGTGCTAACACACAGTTTTGTTAGGGAAAAAGGAGACAGGGCAGCTGACATGTCAGGGGCAGGCGGGCTGGAGGCAGAATTTAATTTCCTAATAGTGTTACTGAAAGCTTAGCCTCTCTGTGCACCAATGCCATATCAAATCTCAGAGACAGAGTTTTGGGTGAAGTAGAAAGTGATAGCTTTATTACTTGGCCAGGTAAAGGGAGACACACCAGGCTTCTGCCTCGAAAAACTGTGTGTCCAACCTTGGAAGGGTTTGATGAAGGGTTTTATAACAATGATTCAAAGCTGGAGACTTGACAAGATTAGGTTCTGAGCAGGGTTCAGGTGGTTTCTTGGCTGCTCCTCCCTTGATGAGCAACTGTTCAAATCCGCCCTTTGCAACTCAGAGAAGGTCAGGGAGGCTGGAGTCTTACCTACAAGAAATGGGGGAACAGAATGGCCTCTGTGCCTGGGAGCCCCACAGGGCCCCTCTTGGTTTGACAAGCTCAGTCTCTTATATACAGATTTAAGGCAAAAACAACAACAACAACAAAAAACAAGTAAAATTGGGACCACTGCCTTTGCTACATGTGAGGACAGAATATTTAGACATTAGGGGAAAAAATGTCTCTGAACAACCTGAAAGTTAAAGAACTCGTATCCTCTGGGGCCTGGGACTCAGGTTCTATGATGACCATGTTAACTAATGAAGCTCGGGCTGGTTGGGCCTAACTCAGCCAACCAGGATTTAGCATAGTGCAGGAAAATTATGGATTTCTTCCTATTGGATAAAGAAAAGGAGATCTCAAAAAGGTGTTAGGGAAAGGATCGGTTAGAATTTACACACCTAATGGATATAAATAGTGAATTTCACTGAATTTAAGAGACCATTTCCAAGGTGTTAAAATGTTAAGGGAAAAAAAAATAAAACTTGTATTTTATACCTTAGAATTGATAATGCAGAGCCCATGGTATGCAAAAGCATAATGACGGCTGTTTAAGCTTGGCAAAAATGTTGTTAGGACGAGTTTCAGAACAGGGTGAGCATGCTCAAGACAAACTGGAGACCAGGTAACTGAGGGGAGGACTTGTTATGACAAGAGTCCATTAAGAAGGGGATCTGCATCAGTAGTGGGCTCTGTGAAATCTTTAAGATGGACTGAAATACCTCTAAGTCCACTGCATTAACATTACAGAGATATCCAAGGAAACTCTTTTTAACTGGCTTCTTTTTCTTTTATTTATTTTTTAATTTTCTGGCCACACTCTGTGGCCAGCATATGGGATCTTAGTCTCCAACCAAGGATCGAACCCACATGTCCCCTGCATTGGAAGCGAGGAGTCTTAATCACTGGATTGCCTGCCAGGGAGGTCCCTTAACTGGTTTCTTATTTCCAAAAAAAAAAATACCTTCAGGGATACCACATGGTCATTAAATCGACTGGTATGTTGTGGGCTTTTAATTTTTTATTTCATTTTATTTTTTATTGTTACAGGTTTCAAAGAGGACACTGGAGATTTAAATCAATTTTGGTTGCCCTGGTAGGCTTTGTATTCTGTCAGCTAGAGACTGATACCTCTAGTCAAAAAGATTCTATCCTATTATGTTATATATTCATAGTTTGTTCTTTTGTTGTTGTTTTGGTAAGTTGTATCCAACTCTTTTGAGACCCAAAGGACTGCAGTCCACCAGTCCACCCAAAGGACTCCTCTGTCCATGGAATTACCCAGGCAAGAATACTGGAGTGGGTCACCATTTCCTTCCCTTGGGGATCTTTCCAACCCAGGGATCGACCCCACGTCTCTTGCATTGAAGGCAGAGTCTTTACCACTGAGCCACAGTATAGTATTTTCTATGCTTATTTGTTTACATTTTGAATGACTGGCTTTCGATTATTGGTTTGTTTGGTGTTGTTTTTTTTTTAATTGAATGAAATATTCTTTAAATTCTAATAGTGCTTTAAATTTTTCAAGTTTCACACACATGATTTCATATAATCCCATAATAATGGACTACTGGCTTTAACATTCTATATTTTCAATCTTGTCAATTGCCTGTATGACTAAGACAGTCTATATTTTGCTACTTCCTCGATACAGAGGAGCTCCGCCTAACAACAGATCCATTCAACCTGAAGCCTGGAGGATAGAATGTTCTTCCTTATACAATTGTCTGCATTGTTGTGAGGATGGAGGAACAGATGCCTGTGACAGCAAGCCCAAAATACATCCCAACTGTCTTTGCCCTGCTATACAACGTAGAATCTCTGGTCCAATTTCTATAAAGAGAAGACAACCCTGAAAAGAACGTTGGCTGGGTAGAGTGAGACCCGGGAATTTCAGCAAATTTGGACTCTATAGACAAAGTTACAGGGTGAAAATTCAAGGTTATTTGACATAAGTATAATACAATCGGACAAAGTATTTTAGGAAATTGGAGTGGCTCCCATGGTGAAGAAAACAGACAAGTAAATTGGGAAGCTTACTGTTTGAAACAGGTCCATACAAGAACAAAACAGTGGTATGGATCTATCAGAAAATATACTATGAGATGATGCAATGCCGAAAGGAATTTTCCAAAAGGAATTGTGTTGAACACCACTGCTTTTGCTGAGGGTATTTGCAATATCTCATTCAACCCTAACAATTGTAAACAATTGTAAAATAGTTATGGCAGCTCCAATTACACTAATGAAATAGGTATGGCAGCTCCAATTACACTAATGAAAAAAGTAGTTTGGTGAAATTATATAACTTTCCCAACGTCATTCAGTTTCTGAGTGGTTGAGATTCAACTACAGAGCTGACTAATGCCAACACCATTGCTCTTTCCAAAAAACAAACAAACAAACTGTCCTTTTTAGGCTCTAAAAACTACAAAATATTGCTGAAAGAAATTAAAGAATACCCAAACAAATGGAAAGATATCCTATGTTCCTTGATCAAAAGACTTTACATTGTTAAAATGATAATCCCACCCAAAGTGATTTATCAGTTCAACATGTTTCCTATCGAAATCCGAGCTGGTTATTTGGCAGAAATTGGTGAATTGAACTTAAAATGCATACAGAAATTCAAGGGACCTAGAATAGCCAATACAATCTTGAAAAAGAACAAATTTAAAGGACTCACACTTTCCAATTTCAGAACTTACCACAAAGCTACTGTAATCAAGGACCTGACATACACACACTACTGTATATTGATATCAAATAGATAACTAACAAGAACCTGCTGATAGCACAGGGAACTCGATATTCTGTAATGGTCAACAAAGGTCTGTATAGTTAAAGCTATGGTTTTTCCTGTGGTCATGTATGGATGTGAAAGTTGGACTGTGAAGAAAGCTGAGTGCCGAAGAACTGATGCTTTTGAACTGTGGTGCTGGAGAAGACTCTTGAGAGTCCCTTGGACTGCAAGATCAAACCAGTCAATCCTAAAGGAAATCAACCCTGAATACTCATTGGAAAAACTAATGCTGAAGCTGAAGGTCCAACACTTTGGCCACTTGATGAAAGAGTCAACTCATTGGGAAAGACCCTGATGCTAGGAAAGATTGAAGGAAAGAGGAAAAGGGGGTGACGGAGGATGAGGTGGCTAGTTAGCATCACGGACTCAACGGATGTGAATCTGAACGAACTTGGGGAAGCCTGGAGTATTGCAGGCCATTGGGGAAGCCTGGAGTACTGCAGTCCATTGGGTCACAAAGAGTTGGACATGACTAAGCAACTGAACAATAAACAATATGGGAAAAGAATCTAAGAAAAAGTAAATAGTAGATATATGTATATGTATAACTGATTCACTTTGCTGTACATCTGAAACTAACACAACATTGTATTAATAAATCAACTATACATCAATAAAAAATTTCTTAATGTTATGGAAGCAAAAAAAATGACTATAATCAAGAATCTCATACTAGCATAATGACAAATATAAAAATTAAGGGAATAGAATTGAGAGTCCAGAAATAAACCCTTTCATTCATGGTCAAATGATTTTCAACAAAAGTGCAAAGGTAATTTAAAGTTGGACCCTTACCTAATACCATATACAAAAATTCACTCAAAATGTATTCTAAATCAAAATATAAGAGCTAAAACTACAAGGCTCTTAGAAGAAAATGTAGAAGCAAATCTTTGTGACCTTGAGTTAGGCAACGATGAGTTAGGCATATGATGTCTTACATATGACATCAATTGCACAAATGATGAAAAAATAAATACATTTGACTTCATGAAAATTTAAAATTTTTGTGCTTTAAGTAACACAAGCCTGGGACTTCCCTGGCAGTCCAAAGCTTCCACAGCAGGGGGCATGGCTTCATCCTTGGTTGGGGAACTAAGGTGCCACATGGCTCTGAGGATGGCCAAAAGGTAAATAAATAGAAATTTTAAAAATTAAATAACACTAGAAACTGAAAAGACAATCCACAGAATAGGAGAAAACATGTGCAAATTATATAACTGAAAAGGACCTTCTATTCAGAACATGTACGATGCAACTCAAAAAGCTACATGGGACCTCAGTTCTCCAACCAGGGATTGAACCCCAGGCCACAGGTAGTAAAAGCCTAGAGGTATCCTAACCACTGTGCCACCTGGGAACTCCCCGATCCAGTCTCTGTAAATGGGCAAAAAATCTGAATAGACCCTTCTCCAAACATCATTAATCATTAGGTAATGCAAATCAAAAGCACAATGAGATAACATTTTGCACCTACTAGCTAGAATGGCTATAAACAGGTATTAACAAGTGCTGGTGATTATGGGGAGAACTCGGAACACTCCTTCATTGCAGGTGGGAATATAAATTATGTAGCTGGTTTGGAAAAGAGTCAGTCCCTCAAAAGATTAAACACAAGAGTTACCATATGACCTAGCAATTTCAGCCTTAAGTTTATACCCAAGAGAAATGAAATCATATGTCCACACAAAAAACTTAAACATAAATGTTTACAACAGCATTATTCATAATAGCAAAAATGTAAAAACCACTCAAATATGCCAATGGATAAGTAATGTGGTATATCCATAAAATAGAGTATTATGTGGAAATGAAAAGGAATGAAATACTGACTCATGCTATAGCATCAGTGGATCTTGGAAACACTATACTATGTGGAAGAAGCCCCCAGGGACCACCCTCGTGGTCCGGTGGCTAAAACTCTGTGCTCCCAATTCAGGAGGCCCGAGTTTGATCCCTGGTTAGGGAACTAGATCCCACATGATGCAACTAAGACCCAATGCAAACAAATAAATACACTAATATTTGAAAAAAAGATCTCATATTACCCTCCTAAACTATTGGTGAGAATGTAAATTGGTATAGTCACTATGGAGAACCATATGGAGGTTCCTTAAAAAAACAAAAATAGAGCTGCCATATGACCCTGCAATCCCACTCCTGGGCATATATCCAGAGAAAACATGATCTGAAAGGATTTATGCACCCCAGTGTTCACTGCCACACTATTTACAATCGCCAAGACATGTAAGCAACCTAAATGTTCATCGACAGAGGAATGGATAAAGAACATGTGGCACATTTATACAATGGAATATTAGTCATTGAAAAGAAAGAAATAATGCCATTTGCAGCAACATGGATAGACCTAGAGATTGTCATAATGAGTGAAGTAAGACAGAGAAGGAGAAATATACAATACCCCTTACGAGTGGAATCTGAAAAGAAATGATACAAACGAACTTATAAAACAGAGACTCACAGACTTAAGAAACAAACATGGTTGGCTGTAAAAGTGAAAGTTGCTCAGTCGTGTCCAACTCTTTGTGACCCCATGGACTACACAGTCCATGGAATTCTCCTGACCAGAATATTAGAATACTGGAGTGGGTAGCCATTTCCTTCTCCAGGGGATCTTCCCATTCCAGGGATCAAACCCAGTTCTCTCGCATTGCAGGCGGATTCTTTACCAGCTGAGCCACTAGGGAAGCCCATGGTTGCCTGTACACACTGCTATATATAAAATGGATAACCATCGAGGACCTACTGTATAGTACATGGAACTCTGCTCAATGTTATGTGGCAGTTTAGATAGAAGGGAAGCTTGGGGGAGAATGGACACGTATATGCATGGCTGAGTGTCTTCACTGTTCACCTGAAATTATCACAGCGTTGTTAATTGGCTATTGTTGTTCGGTTGCTAAACCGCATCCAACTCTTTGTGACCCCATGGACTGCAGCACCCAATATAAAATAAAAAGTTGAAAAAAAACCACATATTATTACTGTACTTATGGAAATGTTGATAACAGGTAAATTTATAAAGACAGACTAAGTGTGGAAAATCAGCCACCCTGAAATATCTTTGGCATATTAATTGTGTTAATCTGAAATAGCAGACAAGGGATAGGCTCTGAAAACCAAGTTGGGAGTTTCCCTTTAGTAAGAAATATTTACACATGAAAGGGAAATCTCCATTTGTAAGGGTGTGGCCCTCCCTGTATCAGAAAGAGGATTACCAAATCAGTGGAGAAGGCAAAGAATTAAACTTGCATCACAAATCACTTTTGTTTACTGTGCTTTTCCAGGCAGTCTCACATAACTGACTTTCCCTACCCTCAACATCCTCTTTCATCTTTAGCTGAGAAAGGTGCTTAGAGTGAGGGTTTTGGCCTTTTTGGCAAGTTACTCAGTTTTTTTCTGAGTTTCTCCCAAGTATGTTGCTGTGGTTCAGTCTGTCACTCTTTGCGACCCCATGGACTGCAGCACGCCAGGCTTCCTCGTCCTTCACCATCTCTTGGAGCTTGCTCAAACTCATGTCCATTGAGTTTGTGATGCCATCCAACCATCTCATCCTCTATCGTCCCCTTCTCCTTCTGCCTTCAGTCTTTCCTGGCATAAAGGTCTTTTCTAATGAGTCTGCTCTTCGCATCAGATGGCCAAAGGATTGGAGATGCAGCTTCAGCATCAGTTCTTCCATTGAACATTCAGGATTGATTTCCTTTTTCTCCTGTTAATTTGTCCCACGACAATTTAATTCTTAGACCAGCCCAAAGAACCTAGACTATAGAGGAAGTTTTCTTCCCCCCAACAACAGGAAGTAGTGTCAGCTAAAAAAAGATATACAGCTTGAGAGTTTCGAGTTAAGCTTTATTTGGGGTAAAATGAGGACTGCAGCCTGGGAGGCAGCAACTCAGATGGCTCTGAGAGATATCCAAAACTCCGCTCCAGAGTGGCAGTGGGGGAAGGTCAATATATACGGTTTGGGTGAAGGTGGAGTTCAATACCATTAAGCACTCATTTTATGTCACAGAGTGCCTCACTCCACCCTGAACTCCCTCAGGGGTTGTTGAAGGTCAACAGCTATAGCAGCATGGAGTTCAATCTCCATAGAGGCAGATGGCAAATGCCTTTGCTATTCAGTTATCGGCAATGCTCTTGGTAAGTGCCAATATGTAGTTGACAGTAGATTCACAGTTGCCCAGGAATGGGGAATTTGCAGAGAAATGCAGAGTGACAGCTCATATCTACAGATTTTCCTTTTAAGGTTATAAAAATGTTTTAAAATGGACTTTCCTGATAGTTGCACAGTTCTATGTGTCTGCTAAATCACTACAGTCATGTCTGACTCTTTGTGGCACTATGGACTGTAGCCCACCAGGCTCTCTGTCCATGAGATTTTCCAGGCAAGAATACTGAAATGGGTTGCTATTTCCTTCTCCAGGGGAACTTTCCCACCCAGGGATCAAACCCAAGTCTCTTTATGTCTCCTGCATTGGCAGGCAGATCTTTACCATTAGCGCCACCTGGGAAGCCCAATTCCGCAGATGTATTCAAAAGCACTGAATTATTCACTTCAAATGGGTAAACTATACGGTATATGAATTATAGCTCAATAAAGTTGTTAAAAAAGAAAGCCAATATATTTTTTTGTTTATATTTTCAAGCAGATGTCCAAATAATAAGTTAACAACTTTTCACTGTTTCCTCTTTCCATCAAGGTTCTCAGACAGCTTTTTTTTTTTTTTAATAGCCAGTGTTGTGGAATTAAATCTTGAATTGTAAGGGTCTGGTTGGATTCTAAACGGCTTGGTTTCCTAAAAAGTCAGGAAACCTAACTGCCAGTCACTGCCTAGTGATTAAGCCAAGTGGGGAAGACTTTCTGTTCCCCATTTCTTGTAGGCAAGACTACAGTCTCCATGACCTTCCCTGAGTTCCAAAGGGCGGATTCAAACAGTTGTCAACCAAGGGATTAGCAGCCAAGAAATCATCTGAGGCAAGATTATAGGGACCAGAGAAACTCATCAAGATTAGGAAACAGATCATTTGATTAAGAGAGTGCATGCCCTAATCCCACCCTAATCTTATCAGAAACCCCACCTTCAAACCATAGTTATAAAACTCCTCATCAAATCTTCTTGGATTGGGACACATGGTTTTCCAGGGCAGGAGTCCACTGTATCCCCCTCTGCCTGACAAATAAAGCTATTCTTTCCCACTTCACCCAAAACTCTTTCTCCAAGATTTGATTTGAAACTGGTATACAGAGGCCAAGCTTTTGATAAAAGTTATTACCAAACCAACACTATTGGTCTCAGTTTTCTCAATGGTAAGTAAAAAAAATTGAGCAGATGATCTTTAAGGTCCTTCCTTGTGACACTAAAAGAGCTTCAATCCCATCAGTAGAAGTAGTGTTGGTTCTGTTTACCTCTACAGAGCCAAGCAGTCAAAATCTGATGTGATTTCAATTTACTTATCAGGGCCAATTATGAAAAAAACTTCTGGGGGCACAGTGGTAAAGAATCCGTCTGCCAATTGCAAGACATGCAGGTTCAATTCCCTGCAGAAGGAGATGGCAACCCACTCCAGTATTCTCGCCTGGAAACGTCTATGGATAGAGAAGCCTGGCAGGCTGTACCTGCCAGGGTCACAAAGACATAGGGTCACAAAGAGCTGGTCATGCCTGAGCAGGAGCACTATCAGGACTTTGTATCTAAAGTAGAAACCACTGAAGCATAACACTGAGTTCAGCATTTGTGGAGGTTGATTACTTAGTACTCCCATTAGAATCAAGTAAATCAAATAGTTTGTGCTAATTTCTAATTTTTAACCAGTTTATAGATGCCCAATCAAGAAAGTTAGTAATATGTATCCAAATAGTGTTGCAGGGAAGAGACAGTTCTGACTCCATGCTGGATCTGTTTCTTTGACTTTAACCTTTGCTTTTTGTTGCTTTTGTTACTATAATCATACATAATGTCCTGCTTCAGATGCCCCTCCGCCTGTTAAACTGAAGTGCCTTTGTTCAGCTCACAGAGAGAAAAATCTGACCCTACCTACCTGTGAAAAGAAGAGATTAACACTTCCCATTTTGCAAGACTGATGGCCCTTATTACTTTACTTCCTCCTTGTCTCTCTCCATTCTGCCTTTTTACTGCAGTTCCTCACCACTTTTCTCTCTGGTTCCATAAAAGAACCTGGCATCCAGACCCCTACCAGATGGTGTCTTGCATCATAGTTTTTTCTTCATTTAACACTATAAACACATCTCCATATCATCAGGTAGTTTTTATTATTTAATGCTAGCAGTAGTGTTTCATGATGTCTTTAACCACTATCCTATCTTTGATAGACTGGTTCCCATTTTCCCCTGTCTTCAGTAATGAGATAAAAGGATTATTACTTTTATACAGAAAGCATTCTGGTATTTAGGGTTACTTCCTTGAATTAGATTCTGATTCATAGGAAGTAAAGTAAATGCATCACAGGAGAGGACCATTTCATAGCATTTCCCCCCAAAATTGTACCAATTTATATTCATATTGAGAGTGATAAAGTTAACTTGTATACTGGGACCCACAAAAGGGAGGCCAACCCAGTGATCCCACACGTCACAAATCTAAACCTAAGTCAGTCTGCACTTACCCCAACACCTCACTGTCAAGGAAACTGAACAGACACCAATCACTTCCTCCAACTCAGCTCAGCTCACCTTACCCTGGAAAACAGGACTTGCCAGCCTTACAAGGAGATGGCCAAACTCCAGGCCAAATCACGCCCCGTTTCCATTGGCTCTTTCTAAAGCTCTGTACATCCTCTGCCCAAAATCCCTCTGGAAGAGGGCCCCACTGCTTGTGAAGGGCTGTCGTCCCCCAATATGTGGACTGTTCTCCCTTGAACAGAGGATATCAAACCTATAACTCAATGGTTTTAGTTTGATCATTTGGGAGTGCACTACCAAGCATGATTAAGACCTGAAATTTTTGTTACATCTTCATCACTGCTGAAGTACTTATTTATTGTTCCTTGTCTATTACGTCAAAGCTGTATATTGTCACCCTGCTTATTTAATTTATATGCAGAGTACATCACAAGAAACGCTGGACTGGAAGAAACACAAGCTGGAATCAAGATTGCCGGGAGAAATATCAATCACCTCAGATATGCAGATGACACCACCCTTATGGCAGAAAATGAAGAGGAGCTAAAAAGCCTCTTGATGAAAGTGAAAGAGGAGAGTGAAAAAGGTGGCTTAAAGCTCAACATTCAGAAAACGAAGATCATGGCATCCGATCCCATCACTTCATGGGAAATAGATGGGGAAACAGTGGAAACAGTGTCAGACTTTATTTTGGGGGGCTCCAGAATCACTGCAGATGGTGACTGCAGCCATGAAATTAAAAGACGATTACTCCATGGAAGAAAAGTTATGACCAACCTAGATAGTATATTCAAAAGCAGAGACATTACTTTGCCGACTAAGGTCTGTCTAGTCAAGGCTATGGTTTGACATAGTGGTCAAAGTGGACAAGTGGACAAGTGGTCACGTATGGATGTGAGAGTTGGACTGTGAAGAAGGCTGAGCGCCAAAGAATTGATGCATTTTGAACTGTGGTGTTGGAGAAGACTCTTGAGAGTCCCTTGGACTGCAAGGAGATCCAACCAGTCCATTCTGAAGGAGATCAACCCTGGGATTTCTTTGGAAGGAATGATGCTAAAGCTGAAACTCCAGTACTTTGGCCACCTCATGAGAAGAATGGACTCATTGGAAAAGACTCGGATGCTGGGAGGGATTGGGGGCAGGAAGAGAAGAGGACGACCGAGGATGAGATGGCTGGATGGCATCACGGACTCGATGGACGTGAGTCTGAGTGAACTCCGGGAGATGGTGATGAACAGGGAGGCCTGGCGTGTTGCGATTCATGGGGTCGCAAAGAGTTGAACACGACTGAGTGACTGAACTGAACTAAACTGAACTGAACTGTCTATATAACCCTGTTAGAATACAAGCTCCTCAAGTGCAGGAATCTTGGTTTACTGATATACCTCAAGCATCTAAACAGTGCCTGGCATATAGGAGACATTAAAACATTTGTTCCAAGAACAAACAAAGGACTTCCCTGGTGGCTCAGTGGTTAGGAATCCGCCTGCCTATCCCTGGTCCAGGAAGATTCCACACATGGTAGGGCAACTAAGCTCGCGTACCGCAACTGCGGAAACCTGCACCCGGGAGCCCACACTCCACCGGGTGGAGCCACCAGAACGAGAAGCCCAAGCACCACATCAGCTAGAGAGCAGCCCCCGCTCACCACAAGCAGAGAAAGCCTACATGCAGCACCCAAGACCCAGCGCAGCCATGAATAAATATATATATATTTAAATCTCCCGTATGATTATGAACTTACCTATTTAAACAATGAAAGGAACAAATGAAATAGGGAAAAGTTTGGTTTTTTAATCATTATTATGTCAGTCCCAATGGCAATATTTAATAGCAGGCTGCAACAGAAATGTCAAATAAATACGTCCCCATGTCCATCTCATGCTCTGATATTCCTTATCCTGACACAGTTTAAGCCTGAATCATTTATTGCATGCCTACTTTATACATAAAAGTTATCTACATTCATTCTTATATGTAAGAGAAATAGCTAGTTGCCAACCTGGTTTCCGTTTCTCTTTCTTTCTTGGAGACCATATATTCAACTAGAAGAACACATTTCTAATCTCCCTTGCCGCTAGGTTGCTCAGATAGTTAATAAAATATAAATGGAAACTGTTCGAAGTCCTTCTAGAAAAGATCTTTGAAATGGGAACAAACAGCTGATGTGGTTCCTTGCCTTCTTTCTTCTTCTTCCTGCCTAGAATGCAGACATGATAGATCCAACAGCCCTGTCTTATACAATGAGGTAAATTTAAGGATGGGATCTCTGCTCAGTGGATGACAGAGCAGAAAAATACTTGGAGTCAAAATCTCTGCTGATGTGGAGACATCATGCCAACCCTGGACTACCAGCCCCTCTGCTATTTTATGTATGGAAAAAATAAACCTCTGTCTTGTTTTAAGCCAGCTATTTCCGGTTTCTTATCAGCTAACCACAATTCCTAAGTATACTAATCATCATTTTTCTTAAAGCTCTGAAGATTTCAGTAATACAATAAATGTTCTTTTAAAACAACAAGGAATCTTTTTCTTTATATACTATCTTTTAAATAATAAGATATATACTTTTTATTCTGAGCTAATTGTTATAGGAGAGCAAAATTTGCCACCCCAAAACGTATCACTCTGACCTGAGGATTAATTTAAGCTGATTATTTTGTGTGTGTATGATTTTTAAAAACCACTTTATTGAGATACAGTTTACAGTTCATAGACTATTCTGTTTAAATACAAAATTTACTGGTAAGCTGATTATTTTAAGAAACAGAAGTCTCTCTTTTTACCTCTCCCTTAGCTGCCCAAAGAACTTAGAAAAAAGGCTTATTGGAATAGAACTATCATCAGAGATACCTGCAAGGAATGTGGGCTACGTATGAAATAGGAGGGAAGGAAGCAGGGCACAACCTCCAGAAGAATGACACAGCCCTTGAGGATATGACATAAACTAGTCAGAACAAAGTCCAAGATGAGGGAAGATTTGGCTTCCCATGGAACTTGAACTTTATTGTATGCTCGCTGTAATACATAAGCATTTACATGACATACCTACAGGTTCCACGACATTTCCAAGGCTAACCATAAAAACTCAAAAAGTGAGGAGTGTTTCAATTGCTGGAAATCTCTGACCCTTCCCCAAAAGAGCTGAAATAGAGTTCTCTTGTGGTGGTAACTCCCCCATTCCATGGGAGCAATAAGTTTAGTTTTATCTCATTGGTGATATTTGGGGGCTAGCATTTGATACATACAAAAGAGTTATTAGAGCAAGACCTGCGAAAACAGGACAGTAGCCTGGAGGAGGCTGAAAGAGCCCTCATTCTGCAGAATGGTCTGCATCTAGGCGGATGAAGGGTAAGAGGAAAGGGAGAGGGAGAGGATGGGAGGGAGAAAGAAAGGGAAGGGAGGAGTGTAAGCAGATAAGGGGTCCCCGGAGAAGGAGAACCAGGCATGGCTTTCTTGACATAAGAGACACTGTATGATCTAAGCCTGCTCACAATGCTTGGCCTTGAACAGGCCTCAATAATTAATGATCTAAAGAGAACAAAAGAATTCAGCAACAGAGAAAAGGCAGTCAAACAACAGTGCAGTGATAAAGCAGAGTCTAGAGTTCCTCCTCAAGGAATATACTTAAAAGCATATCTTTGCGTTCTGCAGGAACTATGGCCCCCTTACCCAGGTGGAGGGAGTATGGCAGTGTTGACCCTTCGGACTTCTGTCAACTAAAGCTGATGTTAAGGGAACCACTGACCGAAACTGCCCACCCTGGCTAGGCCCCACAGTAACCGTTTGCATGAGTTATTTTACAACAGGGAGTGAGAGAGGGTGGGAGGAAGGTCCTGGTAAGGAAACCAGAACTAGTAAGCTTCCACCAACCAGAAGAAAGTCAAAATGACAGAGGAGACTGCCCATATGTCCTGCCAACCTCCCAGAATCCTCACCGGAATCCATGCCGATTGAGCAATGCGTGGGGCACCAGGAAGGACCTGAGTCAAAATGACTGTCCAGAGACAACCCAGAGTCTAACTCCATAGCCATAAAACCCTAGACAGGAGGCCACATGGCAGAGCAGTTCTCCTGGGTTCCCTTACCCTGCTGCCCTCTTCCCCGGGCACTCCTTCCCAATAGTCTCTTTCTTTGTCAGCACTTGTCTCCTTAGATAATTCATTTGCCAGTGTCAGACAGGCCCACTCTCCGTGCTAGAAGGCATCTGCCTTCCAGCATCACTTGGACTTGTGGACCTTTGCCCTAGTTCTGTGCTGAATTCTCCCCTTTGTAAATATGCATGAAACCTTAGCTTAGAACTTCCCCAACTCTGCTGTTCACGGCAACACTGCTTTGGGAAAGATCCTGGTGTTCCCCTCACTTGCTGCAAGTAATAATAAATCCTCCTCCTGATCTGTGGCTTGGTTGTGTCTATTGGCTTGACACCCACGGAAAGGCAAACCAGTTTGGGGAGAAACAGGATTGTAGGTGACTGCAGTTATGAGAGTTTGGTAACTGGGAGCTCAACTTGGTGCTGTGACAACCTAGGAGGAGTGGTTGGAGGAATTCAAGAGAATGGGGGTATATGTATACTTACGGCTGATTCACACTGTTGTATGGCAAAAACCATCACAAGACTGTAAAGCAATTATCCTCCAATATATTAAAAAAAAAAAGAGAGAGAGCGAGCTTGCTAAGGCCACGGGAGTTCCCCAGCCAAATTCGCCCCTCAGAGTAGCCCTCTGTCTCACAGCGCTTGCCTTAGGGTCCCCAGTGTGCTCAGCAGTGGGTTGGGAACGCTTCTGTGAGAACCAGCGCCCCGGGTCCAGTGATGCCTGTCAGAGCAAAGCCTCCGAGGGCATAGGTCAATCTTATCTTTGCAGTCCCAGTGAGAGGTCTGAGAGCCACATTCTCCTGGTTCAGGACACCCGATGAACCTCTGAAAAGACACCTGGCACAGTGTTCAGTTCAGCCGCTCAGTCATGTCCAACTCTTTGCAACCCCATGAACCGCAGCACGCCAGGCCTCCCTGTCCATCACCAACTGCTGGAGTCCACCCAAACCCATGTCCACTGAGTCGGTGATGCCATCCATCCATCTCATCCTGCGTCGTCCCCTTCTCCTGCCCTCAATCTTTCCCAGCATCAGGGTCTTTTCCCTTCTGAGAAAAGGGGTATAAGAAAACTCCAACAGAGTCTAACATAAACTTTTGTTCTTTAATAATTATAAAAATGGAGCCGAAGCAACAGGGATTTTTCTGCATTTTAAAATATGCTAAAGGTGATATCACTTCAGTTATTAAAAACTGAAGAATCATCTCTAGTGACAGAATTAGAGTCTTCATTACTTTTTTTTCTTTCGACTACTCATCAACCGATGTATTTCCAGTTTTGGACAGTGCATATATGTATGTATGTGCTTAGTCATTCAGTTGTGTCCAACTCTCTGTGACCCCATGGACTGTAGCCCACCAGGCTCCTCTGTCCATGAGATTTCAAGACCAGAATAGTGGAGCGGGGTGCCATTTCCTTCTCCAGGGGATCTTCGCGACCCAGGGATCAAACCCACGTGTCTTGGGTCTTCTGCATTGGCAGGGGGATTCTTTATCACTAGTGCCACCTGGGAAGCCCTTGGACAGTGCTAAGGACTGAAATGCGTCCCCCACCCACCCAGTCCAAATTCATATTTTGAAGCCCTAACCCCTAATATGATGTTTAGAGATCAGGTTTTCAAGAAGCTTAAATGAGGTCATAAAGGTAGATCCCTAATCCAATAGGACAGATAGCCTCATAAGAAGAAGAAGAGAGATTTCCCATCTCATGCCCACATATATATAAACATGTGTATTTGTGAGCTAGAGCGAGGAGCGTGGGTGCAGGAGGTCCTAGAGGAGCTATCCCACGTTGAAGGCGAGGAAGCGCGGCAGCGAGGAGATACTCCTCGTCCAAGGTAAGAAGCAGCAGCTGTGCTTTGCTGGAGCAGCCAAGAAGAGATACCCCACGCCCAAGGTAAGAGAAACCCAAGTAAGATGGTAGGTATTGCAAGAGGGTATCAGAGGGCAAACACACTGAAACCATACTCACAGGAAACTAGTCAGTCTAATCACACTAGGACCACAGCCTTGTCTAACTCAATGAAACCAAGCCATGCCTGCAGGGCAACCCAAAACAGGCAGGTCATAGTGGAGAGGTCTGACAAAATGTGGTCCACTGGAGAAGGGAATGGCAAACCACTTCAGTATTCTTGCCTTGAGAACCCCATGAACAGTATGAAAAGGCAAAATGATAGGATACTGAAAGGGGAACTCCCCAGGTCAGTAGGTGCCCAATATGCTACTGGAGATCAGTGAAGAAATAACTCCAGAAAGAAGGAAGGGATGAAGCCAAAGCAAAAACAAAACCCAGCTGTGGATGTGACTGGTGATAAAAGCAAGGTCCGATGCTGTAAAGAGCAATATTGCATAGGAACGTGGAATGTCAGGTCCATGAATCAAGGCAAATTGGAAGTGGTCAAACAAGAGATGGCAAGGGTGAACGTCAACATTCTAGGAATCAGCGAACTAAAATGGACTGGAATGGGTGAATTTAACTCAGATGACCATTATATCTACTACTGAGGGCAGGATTCCCTCAAAAGAAATAGAGTAGCCATCATTGTCAACAAGAGTCCAAAATGCAGTACTTGGATGCAATCGCAAAAACAACAGAATGATCTCCAAGGCAAACCATTCAATATCACAGTTATCTAAGTCTATGCCCCAACCAGTATCACTGAAGAAGATGAAGTTTTACGGTTTTATGAAGACCTACAAGACCTTTTAGAACTAACACCCAAAAAAGATGTCCTTTTCATTATAGGGGACTGGAATGCAAAAGTACAAAGTACTTCAAAAAACACCTGAAGTAACAGGCAAATTTAGCCTTGGAATGAGGAATGAAGCAGGGCAAAGACTAATAGAGTTTTGCCAAGAGAACGCACTGGTCATAGCAAACACCCTCTTCCAACAACACAAGAGAAGACTCTATACATGGACATCACCAGATGGTCAACACCAAAATCAGATTGATTATATTCTTTGCAGCCAAAGATCTAGAAACTCTATACAGTCAACAAAAACAAGACCAGGAGCTGACTGTGGCTCAGATCATGAACTCCTTATTGCCAAATTCAGACTCAAATGGAAGAAAGTAGGGAAAACCGCTAGACCATTCAGGTACGACCTAAATCAAATCCCTTAGGATTATACAGTGGAAGTGAGAAAGAGATTTAAGGGCCTAGATCTGATAGATAGAGTGCCTGATGAACTATGGAATGAGGTTCGTGACATTGTACGGGAGACAGGGATCAAGACCATGAAATGCAAAGAAGCAAAACGGCTGTCTGGGGAGGCCTCATAAATAGCTGTGAAAAGAAGAGAGGCGAAAAGCCAAGGAGAAAAGGAAAGATATAAGCATCTGAATGCAGAGTTCCAAAGAATAGCAAGAAGAGATAAGGAAGCCTTCTTCAGTGATCACTGCAAAGACATAGAGGAAAACAACAGAAAGGGAAAGACTAGAGATCTCTTCAAGGAAATTAGAGATACCAAGGGAACATTTCATGCAAGGATGGGCTCGATAAAGGACAGAAATGGTATGGACCTAACAGAAGCAGAAGATATTAAGAAGAGGT
>SJYT01066811.1:5467-17019 GCA_006410635.1 Cephalophus harveyi | reverse complement strand
AAAAGGAAGTTTCAGATCTTAAATCTTATCTTGGAGATCATTCTAACAAGTATTCTTAATTTATAGATTAAGAAATGAGAGCACAGAAAATACTAATTAAAAAACAAGCTATATGCCCCAGAGGAAAGTGAAAAAGTTGGCCTAAAGCTCAACATTCAGAAAACAAAGATCATGCCATCCAGTCCCATCCCTTCATGGCAAATAGATGGAGAAACAGTGGAAACAGTGGCAGACTTTATTTTGGGGGGCTCCAAAATCACTGCAGATTGTGACTGCAGCAATGAAATGAAAAGACGCTTATAGACTGGTTCCAAATAGGAAAAGGAGTACGTCAAGGCTGTATATTGTCACCCTGCTTATTTAACTTATATGCAGAGTACATCATGAGAAACGCTGGGCTGGATGAAGCACAAGCTGGAATCACAATTGCCAGGAGAAATATCAATAACCTCAGTCATGCAGATGACACCACCCTCATGGCAGAAAGTGAAGAGGAACTAAAGAGCCTCTTGATGAAAGTGAGAGAGGAGAATGAAAAAGTTGGCTTAAAGCTCAACATTCAGAAAACGAAGATCATGGCATCTGGTCCCATCACTCCATGGCAATAAGATGGGGAAACAGTGGAAACAGTGGCTTACTTTATTTTGGGGAGCTCCAAAATCACTGCAGATGGTAATTGCAGCCATGAAATTATAAGGCGCTTACTCCTTGGAAGGAAAGTTATGACCAACCTAGATAGCATAACAAAAAGCAGAGACATAACTTTGTCAACAAAGGTCCGTCTAGTCAAGGCTATGGTTTTTCCAGTAGTCATGTTTTTCTTCTCTGTATTTTAACTGATATGCATCATATTATCATTGAGATTTAAGCATCTTCTTGATTTGTCAGTGAATGTCCTGAAAAATATGCCCTCTATGGACCTTGAAGATGTACTTTTCACTGCAGGAGAAAATGGTTTTGTTAGCATAATCCTAGTCCAAAAAACCAAATCTCGTTCTTTGATTCCAATGATGCAAGCAGCTGTTCATTTTTCATATCTCTTTTCTCTTCCAAAGGTATGGCCTTCAAGTTGGGGGAAAAGATGAAAACACCACCTGGACTCCGTGCCCTTCAGTTCCTTACATAATATTTGAAAAGTGTTAATGACGGATTCAAGGTTTGTTGTTGTTTGCTTATTTTTTAACTCCAGTATTAATCCCATGTGTGTCAGCCCAACTGAGTAAAAGGTTAATGAAATATTTTGTTCTTAAGTGTGGGTGAAAACTCTCTCACATCTTACTCACAGATTCCAAAATGAGAGCCTAGCACCTGAACAACTGATAAGCCACAACTCGATTGCCCTTTGAAGGGAAATCATCTGTCTTTATATTTGATGTCTTCTCACAAGTACCGTTCGAATTTGGCTAATTTTTCAGACTTCTGCATTGTTATGTCAGATATGAAGTAGTAGTTATTTGAAAAAGCTGAATTTACTCTTGCTACGTCTTTAGGTGCCATAGAACTCAAATGATTAAGAGAAATTTGTTAGATTTTTCTCCTTTGTCAATGTTTTGAAACTTTGATTTTCTTCAACCCGTTGGGTATCATTTTTATCAAAAACTTTCTATTGCAATTATTTCTGTATCCTCTCTAACTAAATTGATCCTAAGTGATTGTTTAACCAGGTCACTTGCTTTTTTTTTTTTTTCTCCAAGTAGTATGTTCAACTTCCATTTATGAAACTTTCTATTGGAGTTTCTCAGACAGTAGGAAAAAGTTTACATAAAGCCAAGAGCTATTTGGAAATGATTCCTTACTTCTCTTCATATCCATATACACATTACTTTACAACTCCAAAAATATTTCTTTCATCCATTCACTCTAAACATATATTTCATCACTGTTCTAAACTCTGAGTATTTGACTGAAAACAACATTACCAGGACCATACTCTTTTCGTGCTGACCTTAGTGTAAGGGGAGGCAAAGAGATGGCAAAATTCAATTCAATACATACAACGATTTCACATAGTGATAAAGCTATGTAGAAAGTGAAATGGGGTTATATGTAGGAGAAAAGTGGCAGATTTTTGCATGCCTTGAAGATAACCTGGCCAGTTCTGTCTTACTTTTGGCTCATGCAAATGCACAAGCATGTTGGCTAGTAGCACACCTTACCCTGATTCTGGAACAGTCACTCATCCTTGAATAGCAGCAAATAATTCCAGAACATCAAATTGGAGCTGAATTTGTATTATATTTATTTGCTTACTATTCCTGAGAACTATTTAAGATGTTAGAATAAATATAAAATTTACACATACCCAGAAATAAAGGTAAATATCCCAGTCATTAAGAAAATAGATTTTGGTATCAGAAAAGAAAAAAAAATTTTTTTTGATTTCCAGAGTGGCTGGAGGCTAGCTTTAAATCTGAGCAAATGTACTTACTTCTTGGAGCCTCGGTTACCTCACCTATAAATTAGAGCAATGCTGCGAGCAATGTGTGTCATAGATTTGGAATCAGAATAAAATGTAATATCTAACCAAAAACAAATAACTGAATACCCAGCATAGGACAACAAAATATGAGTTATTTCTTCTTTTTTTTGATAGGGGGTGGGGTAGAGTGCTATCTCTTATTTCTATTCATTTTTGTTATGATGCTCCTTGATCTAGAAAAATTTTAAGACTGTAATGTTAATTTGTCATAACAATAGCATGTTGACTTTTCTAGCCTAGTCCCCAGTTTTTAAACTTTATTCCATTTTAAAAGCTATCAAGCCTGGCTTACTTTTCCTTGGTTTTCTGTTTGAAAAATAGGAATAAATTATAGATACTTCAAATACACTGTGCTCTGTGTGTTGATCAATAGACCTTGCTTTTCCTGCTTTCTTGGCTCGTGGTACCATCTTCTGTACAGATGATTTAGAAGCCAGATGCAGAGCAATTTGAGATGTAGATGCCTCATACTGTGAAGCAATTATTGCCCTAGAGGCTCTTATCCTGCCTGTTTATAATTTTGTTATAAATCAAACAAACTTTTTACTGTGGAATATTCATCAACCTGTAGCAACAGAATCATTAAAGATGCAAATTTACATGACCATATTGGTAGACATGTTGTAAGGGTCTGCATCATAGCATTAATGGTAACAAACAAAATCTAGGATTTTCTCCAAACACATTTATTATTGATGGAAGCTTATTTGCCAGTCCCCTGTTTTGTTTTTGCTGCTCAAAATGTAGGGGAAAAAAATTCTCAGGGAAAGGTTATAAGGCAAAAGCCTAGGTAATTCAATTAAAGTATTTAAAATTCTGAATAAGGAGTCTTGGAAGTAATCTACTAGGAAAAAAAAAAGAGAGAGAGAGAGAGATGTACATATATTTGTATATAAAAGAGAAGCTGAAATT
The DNA here is from genome assembly GCA_006410635.1 of Cephalophus harveyi. Classification (NCBI taxonomy): domain Eukaryota; kingdom Metazoa; phylum Chordata; class Mammalia; order Artiodactyla; family Bovidae; genus Cephalophus; species Cephalophus harveyi. The sequence goes on along the minus strand of SJYT01066811.1, from coordinate 13,628 downwards.
GATAGGGAAAGGAAATGGGATTGAGGTGAAAGACAAGTTGGTGTTTGGCCACATAACATCTGTTCATGTCCTATCCTTGAAAATAAAGATATGCACTGAGAATATTCTGATTATCTTTCTGCCTAACACCCAAGTAACAATAAGAATTTTGCATAGAATTTTATATCATTGTCAAGTAAGCACACCACCAACTTTACTGTTAGGGGAAAAAATATTCATTTTAAAGGGAAAGAGGAAGTCTGGATTTCCTTTTAACTTCTCGATGAAAAGGAAAAAAAAAAAATTACCTCAGGGAGAAGTATAATCCAATTTCACTTTTTAAAACCCATGTTTGTAAAATATCAATCAAACTGAAATAGGAGAGGACTCTGTTAGACTGGATAACACAGACATTTATTTTTTAATACAATATGATTATATGTTTATATTTTCTACTGCCTCTGAGAGCATCAACAGCTCTCTCAGTGAGAGAATAGGCTTTCTTCTGTAAGTTTCAATTTGAAGGAGAATAAATATATGCTATACATTCAGATTTCAAAGTTTTTCACTTTATCTAAGTGCCAAGGCACTCTTTCTATGAGTGATCTCTTCAAAACTTCTAAAATAAAAAATTTTTAAAAACGTTTATACTTCTGGATGGAAAATATTGGAGTAATCATTAAATGAAAAAGGCAACATCAGCAAAGTCAAAATGTCTTAATGTCAGCTAGACAGCACAAGAAGAATATTTAAACATGAGTGAACAACTTGCTTCTCTGGTATTCATTCATCATGAGGAAAAGAAAAGGGGGTGGAATCAGTAGGAAATAATGAAGAAAATATGTCTAAACATTTTTATTTGTCACATACAACATTTTATGCTGATCAAGCTGGCTCCTATGGATGGCTAATGAGAAGAAAATGAAGATAGAAGTGCTAGAAAAAAAAATGTACGAGATTTGTCTCCTTTTCATTAGAATGTACAATGGGAATATAAAAATAGAGGAGAAATGAGATTTAACATCTTTTTAGCTTCAAATGATTTGCTACTTCAAAAAGAAATAAAGTTCTGGCTTGTTAGAAACTTGGAAGTCACCACTCTATCTTAACAACCAAAAACTGAAAAATCAATTCATGTTAGAGGTGTAAGAAAGTTAGGTCAGGGTAAAAGAGCAGCCCCCAAATTTAGACAGACTGATGGGTAAAAACTGAGAATCACAACCTACTGAAGAAAAAAGCCATGCACTAAAACCTCCTGGGGAGACAGTTCTGGGGTAGGGAAAACTGAACTGTATTTGATGAATTGCTGGAGGCTCAGTGTGGAAAACTCTGAGAGTAAAATCTTTAACAATACCCAGGCACTGGGAAGCCATCCACTTTTCTGAGTTTTGGAGCCTACTAGGTTCTCACAGTGGAGAAGGCAATGGCGCCCCACTCCAGTACTCTTGCCTGGAAAATCCCATGGACAAAGGAGCCTGATAGGCTGCAGTTCATGGGGTCGCTGAGAGTTGGACATGACTCAGTGACTTCACTTCCACTTTTCACTTTCATGCATTGGAGAAGGAAATGGCAACCCACTCCAGTGTTCTTGCCTGGAGAATCCCAGGGACGGAGGAGCCTGGTGGGCTGCCGTCTCTGGAGTCGCACAGAGTCGGACACGACTGAAGCGACCTAGCAGCAGCAGCAGCAGCAGCAGGTTCTCACAGCGAATATCAGATTAAAAATCCCCTCATACTTTTGCCATAGGTAGAAAAATGAAATCATGTTGAAATATTGCAGAGCATTCTGTATTTCTTAACAAGATCTGACCTCAGGGAAATGATTTAGCCTGAGGGTAACCTGATGTAGTTTTATCAGAGCCTCACTGACCTGGAGTTATTGAAATACCCAACTCCACATAGTAAGTTCAATTCAGTTCAGTCGCTCAATCCTGTCCCAATCTTTGCAACACCATGGACTGCAGCACGCCAGACTTCCCTGTCCATCACCAACTCCCAGAACTTACTCAAACTCACGTCCATTGAGTTGGTGATGCCATCCAACCATCTCATCCTTTGTCATACCCTTCTCCTCCCGCGTTCAATCTTTCCCAGCATGAGGATATTTTCAAATGAATCAGTTCTTCATATCAGGTGGCCACAGTATTGGAGTTTCAGCTTCAGCATCAGTCCTTCCAGTGAATACTTGGTACTCATTTCCTTTAGAATGGACTGGTTGGATCTCCATGCAGTCCATGGGACTCTCAAGAGTCTTCTCCAACACCACAGTTCAAAAGCATCAATTCTTCAGCACTCTGCTTTCTTAATAGTCCAACTCTACATCCATACATGAAAGTGAAAGTGAAGTCACTCAGTCCTGTCTGACTCTTTGCGACCCCATGGACTGTAGACTACCAGGCTCCGCTGTCCGTGGAATTTTCCAGGCAATAGTACTGGAGTGGATTGCCATTTCCTTCTCCAGGGGATCTTCCCGACCCAGGGATTGAACCCAGGTCTCCCTCATTATAGACAGATGCTTTACCGTCTGAGCCATGACTATTGGAAAAGCCATGGCTTTGATTAGACGTACCTTTGTTGGCAAAGTAAAGTCTCTTCTTTTTAATATGCTGTCAAGGTTAGTCATAACTTTTCTTCCAAGGAACAAGTGTCTTTTAATTTCATGGCTGCAGTCACCATCTGCAGTGATTTTGGAGCCCCCCAAAATGAAGTCTGTCACTGTTTCCGTTGTTTCCCCATCTATTAGCCATGAAAGGATAGAACTAGATACTATGATCTTCATTTTCTGAATGTTGAGTTTAAAGCCAACTTTTTCACTCTCCTCTTTCACTTTCATCAAGAGGCTTTTTAGTTCATCTTCACTTTATCCCAAAAGGGTGGTATTATCTGCATATCTGAGGTTATTGATATTTCTCCCAGCAATCTTGATTACAGCTTGTGCTTCATCCACCCCAGCATTTCTCATGATGTACTCTGCATATAAGTTAAATAAGCAGGGTGACAATACACAGCCTTGATCTACTTCTTTCCCGATTTGAAATCAGTCTGTTGTTCCATGTCCAGGTCTAACTCTTGCTTCTTGACCTGCATACAGATTTCTCAGGAAGCAGGTCAGGGGGTCCAATATTCCCATCTCTTGAAGATTTTCCACAGTTTGTTGTGATCCACACAGTCAAAGGCTTTGACGCAGTCAATAAAGCAGAATAAGGTGTTTTTCTGGAAAACTCTTGCTTTTTTGATGAGCTAGTGGATGCTGGCAGTTTGATCTTTGGTTCCTCTGCCTTTTCAAAATCCAGCTTGAACATCTGGAAGTTCACAATTTATTGTTGAAGCCTGACTTGGAGAATTTTGAGCATTGCTTTGCTAGTGTGTGAGATGAGTGTAAATATGTGGTAGTTTGAACATCCTTTGGCATTGCCTTTCTTTGGGATTGGAATGAAAACTGACATTTTCCAGTCCTGTGGCCACTGCTGAGTTTTCCAAATTTGCTGGCATATTGAGAACAGCACTTGCACAGCATCATCTTTTAGGATTTGAAGTAGCTCAACTGGAATTACATCACCTCCACTAGCTTTGCTCATAGCGATGCTTCCTAAGGCTTCCTAAGACATCACATTCCAGGATGTCTGGCTCTAAGTGAGTGATCACACCATTGTGGTTATCAGGGTCATGAATATCTCTTGTATATAGTTCTTCAGTGTATTGTTGCCATCTCTTCTTAACATCTTCTGTTTCTGTTAAAGCGGTACCATTTTTGTCCTTTATTGTGCCCGTCATTGCATGAACTATTCCCTTGGTATCTCTAATTTTCTTGAAGAGATCTCTAGTCTTTCCCATCCTATTATTTTGCTCTATTTCTTTGTATTGATCACCGAGGAAGGCTTTCTTATCTCTCCTTACCATTATTTGGAACTCTGCATTCAAATGAGTATATCTTTCTTTTTTCTTTGCCTTTAGCTTCTCTTCTTTTCTCAGTTATTTGTATGCCTCCTCAGACAACCATTTTGCCTTCTTACATTTCTTTTTCTTAGAGATGATCTTGATCACTTCTTCCTGTACAATGTCTTGAACCTCTGTCCATAGTTCTTCAGGCACTCTGTCTATCAGATCTAATCCCTTGATCTATGTGTCTCTTCCACTGTATAATCATAGAGGATTTGATTTAGGTCATACTGCAATGGTCTAGTGGTTTTCCTTACTTCAATTTAAGTCTCAATTTGGCAATAAGGAGTTCATGATGTGAGCCACAGTCAGCTCCTGGTCTTGTTTTTGCTGACTGTATAGAGCTTCTCCATCTTTGGCTGCAAAGAATACAATCAATTTGATTTTGATATTGACCATCTGATGATGTCCATATGTAGAGTCATCTCTTGTGTTGTTGGAAGAGGGTGATTGCTATGATCAGTGTGTTCTCTTGGCAAAACTCTGTTAGCCTTTGACTCATTTTGTACTCAAATGCCAAATTTGCCTCTTACTCCAGGTATCTCTTGACTTCCTGCTTTTTCATTCCAGTTCCCTCTAATGAAAAGGACATCTTTTTTGGGTGTTAGTTCTAGAAGGTCTTGTAGGTCTCTGTAGAACCATTCAACTTCAGCTTCTTCAGCATTGCTGGTTGGGGCATGCACTTGGATTACTGTGATATTGAATGGTTTGCCTTGGAAATGAACAGAGATCATTCTGTTGTTTTTGAGATTTAATCCAAGTACTGCATTTTGGACTTTTTTGTTCACTATGATGGCTACTCCATTTCTTATAAGGGATTCTTGTCCACAGTAGTAGATACAATGGTCATCTGAGTTAAATTCACCCATTCCAGTCCATTTTAGTTCACTGATTCCTAGAATGTCAATGTTCACTCTAGCCAGCTCCTGTTTGACCACTTCCAATATGCCTTGATTCATGGGCCCAATATTCCAGGTTCCTATGCAATATTGCTCTTTACAGCATTGGAATTTACTTCTATCACCAGTCACATCCACAACTGGGTGTTGTTTTTGCTTTGGCTCCATCTCTTCATTCTTTCTAGAGTTATTTCTGCACTGATCTCCAGTAACATATTGGGCACCTACTGACCTGGGATAGGACACATCTTTCAGTGTATTGTGTTTTTGCCTTTTCATATTGTTCATGGGGTTCTCAAAGCAAGAATAATGAAATGGTTTGCCATCCCTTTCTCCAGTGAACCACATTTTGTCAGAACTCTCCACCATGGCCCATCCATCTTGGGTGGCCCATGTAGCAAAGAAGAAGAGAAATACCCACGTTCTGTGTACCCAAGCCACCCTGTCTCCTGTCCTCTTGAGTAGGTTGTAGGCAAGGAGGTTATTTGGGCAGATTGGAGAGACTGAGATGCAAATGTGAGGTTCACACTTAGTGTAAAGACAGAGGCTCAGTAAGAGTTGAGACCTAATTATAGGACTATGAATGCTTCCTGTTCCCCACAGATTATCACCACATTACTAAGGTCAATTTATATTTCCTTTTCCCTAGTAAACCATGCCTGCCTATCAAGAAAAAAATCATAAGACATATTAAAAAGCAAAAGAAACTCAGTCCAAAGAGACAAAGCAGGGATGAGTACCAGCTTCATATATTACAGGCATGTTAGAAGTATCAGACCAGGAAATTTTTAAAAAAGCAATAATTAATATACTAAGTAATGGATAAATTAAACAACATGCAAGAACAGATGGATAATATAAGTGAAAAAAAGATGGAAATTTTAAGAACCAAAATAAATATGATAGATCAAAGAGAGCATAACAGATACGAACAATGATTTTAATGGCTTCTGAATAAACTGAAACAACTGAGGAAAGACTCTATGACATCTTGATGTTGAGAACATCTCAGTAGAATTCTCCAAGATCAAGAAGTAAACAGACCAATAAATGAAGATCCTGGAATATCCAAGAAATATAGAATAACTATAAAAGTTATAACATGCACATATTGGAAGTACGAGGGGAGAAGATAGAGAGGAAGAAGCAGGAGAAATATTTAAAATAATAATGACTCATAATTTTCTCAAATTAATGACACCAGTTCACTGACCCAGGAAACTCAGAGAATGCCAACCAGGATAAATGTCAAAAAAATTGTAACTTGATGTATCCTTTTCAAACTATAGAAAATAAAAGAAAAAGAAAAAAATCCTAAGAGAAGCCAGAGTGGGAAGAAAAACATCGTACCTGCAAAGAGCAAAAATAAGAATGGTATAAGATAAAAAGAACAAAGATAAGAATTGTATCTAACTTCAATTCAGAAACTACTGTGCAAGCAAGAAGAGAGTGGAATGAAATATTTAAGATGTTGAGAGAAATAAAACCCACCAGCCTAGAATTCTGTACCCTGAAAAACTATCCTTCAGAAGTAAAGAAGAAGTAAAAACTTTCTTTAGATACACAAAAATTGTGGGATTTTACTGCCAGTAGACCTGCCTTTTGATAAATTCTAAAAGAACTTCTTTAAGGAGAAAGAAAATAATGAAAATGAGAAACATGTGTCTACATAAAGAAAGGAAGAACACTGGAGAGGTAATAAGTGAAGGTAACATAAAATGTTTATGCTTTTATCTTAATTGATCTAACAAATAACAGTTTGTTAAAAAATATCAACAATATATACATACACAATAGCTAAGTGTATATAAGTATACACACTCATGTATTCTTTTATATCTGTCTCTTATACACATCTTAAGAAAATAATGAAAATGAGAAACATGTGTCTACATAAAGAAAGGAAGAACACTGGAGAGGTAATAAGTGAAGGTAACATAAAATGTTTATGCTTTTATCTTAATTGATCTAACAAATAACAGTTTGTTAAAAAATATCAACAATATATACATACACAATAGCTAAGTGTATATAAGTATACACACTCATGTATTCTTTTATATAAGTGAAGTGATAATGATACAAAGGATAGATACAAAATGATACAAAGGATAGAGGAAGAAATTAGGACTATTTTGTTATTATAACATAAATATACTATCTGTGAAGTGGTATAGTATTATTTTCAAATTGTTCTAGATTAGTTGTAAGGGCTTATTACAAACTCTAGAGTTACTTAAAAAGTATAATTGATATACTAAGAAAAGAGAAAACTTAGTCATATGGAAACATTCACATCTTCATAAAGAATACCTATAAAACTCTACAGCTCACTACATATTATTGGTTAAAAATTTGAAGCTTTTTCATGAAGGTTAAAAACAATGTAAAGATATCCCTACCCACCACTTCTTTTCCATATTGTATCACAGATCCTGGCTGATACAGTAAGATAGGAAAAGGAAACAAAAGGATTAAAAACTGAGGGAAAAAAAGTAAAACTGTGGAGATAAGGTGGTGATTTACGTAGAAAATCTGAAAGAATGGCAGAAAAACTCCTGAAACTAATAATCTATTATAGCAAAGTGGAATACATGGTTACTATACAAAATTTAGTTGCTCTCCTATATACCAAAAATAAACGAGTGAAATTAAGAATATAATTTATATTAGTACCCTCCAAATGAAATGCATAGGCATAAATCTAGGAAAATATGCGATCTATATGAGGAAAACTACAAAACCATGGTGAACAAAATAGGAGAAGAACTACACAAATGGGGAGGGATTCCATGTTTATGGGTATGGAGATTCAATATTGTAAAGATGTCTATTCTTCCCACTTGATTTCTAGGTTCAGTGAAATCCCAAGCAAAATCCTAAAAAGTTACTTTGTGGATATTGACATAGTGATTATAAAGGCTTTTGAGAGGCAAAATGCCCAGAATAGTCAACACAATATTGAAGGATAAGAAAGTTGGAGGACTGATACTACCCAACTTCAAACCATATTATAAAGCTACAGTAATCAAGAGAACATGGTATTGGAGAAATAGGCAGATTAAGGGAATATAGTAGAGAGTCTAAAGCTAGGTCTATAATTGGCTGATCATTGAAGAAGTCGCAAAGGCAATACAATGGAGCAAATATAGTCTTTTTAACAAATGGTCCTGAAACAACTGTATACCCACATACAAAAAAGCTAATCACAGACTTCACATCCTTGAAAACAAAAACAAAAATAGCTCAGAATAGATCACAGAAGTAAATGTAAAGCAGAAAACTATAAAACTCCTAGAAGATGACATAGGAGAGAATCTACAAAACTTTGGGTTTGGTGATGAC
>SJYT01066799.1:143825-165546 GCA_006410635.1 Cephalophus harveyi | reverse complement strand
TTCCAGTCCATTTTAGTTTGCTGATTCCTAGAATGTTGATGTTCACTCTTGCCATCTCCTGTTTGACCACTTCCAATTTGCCTTGATTCATGGACCTGACATTCCAGGTTCCTATGCAATATTGCTCTTTACAGCTTCAGACCTTGCTTCTATCACCAGTCACATGCACAACTGGGTATTGTTTTTTCTTTGGCTCCATTCCTTCATTCTTTCTAGAGTTATTTCTCCACTGATCTCCAGTAGCATATTGGGCACCTACTGACCTGGGGAGTTCCTCTTTCAGTATCCTATCATTTTGCCTTTTCATACTGTTCATGGGGCCCACTCAAGGCAAGAATACTGAAGTGGTTTGCCATTCCCTTCTCCAGTGGACCACATTTTGTCAGACCTCTCCACCATGACCCGCCCATCTTGGGTTGCCCCATGGGCATGGCTTCGTTTCATTGAGTTAGACAAGGCTGTGGTCCTAGTGTGATTAGATTGACTAGTTTTCTGTGAGTATTGTTTCAGTATGTCTGCCCTCTGATGCCCTCTTGCAACACCTACCATCTTACTTGGGTTTCTCTTACCTTGGACGTGGGGTATCCCTTCACGGCTGCTCCAGCAAAGCGCAGCTGCTGCTCCTTACCTTGAATGAGGGGTATCTCCTCACCACCGCCCTTCCTGACCTTCAACGTGGGATGGCTCCTCTAGGCCCTCCTGCACCTGTGCAGCCACCGCTCCTTGGATGTGGGGTTGCTTCTCCCGGCCGCCGCCCCTGGCCTCGGCCACCGCCACTGACCTCGGACGCGGTAGCCCACTGTAGTAGATATAATGGTCATGCAAATTAAATTTGCTTATTCCAGTTCATTTTAGATCGCTGATTCCTAAAATGTCCATCTTCACTATTGCCATCTCCTGTTTGATCACTTCAAATTTATACCTTGATTCATAGACCTAACATTCCAGGTTCCTATGCAATATTGTTCTTTACAGCATTGAATTTTACTTCCATTACTAGTCATATCCACAACTGGGTGTTGTTTTTGCTTTCGCTCTATCTCTTCATTCTTTCTGGAGTTATTTCTCCCCTCTTCTCCAGTAGCATATTGGGCACCTACAGACCTGGGGAGTTCATCTTTCAGTGTCGCATTTTTTTGCCTTTTCATACTGTTCATGGGGTTCTCAAGGCAAGAATGTTAAAGTGGTTTGCCATTCCCTTCTCCAGTGGGCCACGTTTATCAGAACTCTCCATGATGACCCATCCGTCTTGGGTAGCCCTACATGGCATGGTTCATAGTTTCATTGTGTTAGACAAGTCTGTGAATCATTTGATCAGTTTGGTTAGTTTTCTGTGACTGTGGTTTTCATTCTGTTTGCCCTCTGATGGATAAGGATTAAGAGGCTTGTAGAAGCTTCCTGATGGGAGGAAATGGCTGTGGGGGAATCTGGGTCTTGTTCAGGGCTGTGTTCCCATCCTGTTGTTTGGCCTGAGGCCCAACTATGGGAGGGGTAATGGTGGTAATGGTGGCCTCCTTCAGAAGGGCTTATGCCAGCACCATTGTATTCAGTGCCCCTGACCCTGGGGGCAACAGAATGATCTCTGTTCCTTTCTAAGGCAAACATTTCGATATCACAATAATCCAAGTCTATGCTCCAACCACTAATGATGAGAACCTGAGGTTGAACGGTTTCATGAACACATACAAGACCTTCTAGAACTAACACTGAAAAAAAGGTGTCCTTTTCATCATAGGGGATTGGAATGCAAAAGTAGGAATTCAAGAGATACCTGGATTAACAGGCAAGTTTGGCCTTGGAGTATAAAATGAAGTGGGGCAAAAGCTAACAACTCTGCCAAGAGAATGCATTGGTCATAACAAACACCCTCTTCCAACAACACAAGAGACGACTCTATATATCCCATCACCAGACAGTCAATGCTGAAATCAGATTGATTATATTCCTTGCAGCCAAAGATGGGGACTCTCTATACAGTCAGCAAAAACAAGACCAGGAGCTGACTGTGGCTCAGATCATGAAATCCTTATTGCCAAATGCAAACTTAAATTGAAGAAAGTAGGGAAAATACTAGGCCATTCACATACAACCGAAATCAAATCCCTTACAATTATACAGTGGAAGTGACATATAGATTCAAGGGATTAGTTCTTATAGACAGAGTGCCACAAGAACTATGGACAGAGGTTTATGACATGGTACAGGAGGCAGTGATCAAAACCACCCTCAAGAAAAAGAAATGCAAAAGGGTAAAATGGGTGTCTGAGGAGGGCTTACAAATAGCTGAGCAAAGAAGAGAAGCTAAAGGCAAAGGAGAAAAGGAAAGATATGCCCTTCTAAATGCAGAGTTACGAAGAATAGCAAGGAGAGGTAAGAAAGCCTTCCTAAGTGATCAGTGCAAAGAAAGAGAGGGAAAAAATAGAATGGGAAAGGAATATGTCAAGGCTGTAAATTGTTGCCCTGCTTATTTAACTTATATGCAGAGTACATCCCGCAAAATTTCAGGCTGGTCAAAGCACAAGCTGGAGTCAAGATTGCACAGAGAAACATCAATAACCTCAGATATGCATATGATACTATCTTTATGGCAGAAAGTGAAGAGGAACTAAAGAGTCTCTTGATGAAAGTGAAAAAGGAGAGTGACTGCTGGCTTAAAACTCAACATTCAGAAAACGAAGATCATGGCAACTGGTCACATCACTTCATGGCAAATAGATGAGGAAACAATGGAAACAGTGACAGACTTTATTTTCTGCAAATCATTGCAGATGGTGACTGTAGCCATGAAGTTAAAAGACACTTGCCCCTTGGAAGAAAAGGTATGACCAACCTAGAGAGCATATTATAAAGCAGAGACATTAGTTTGCCCACAAAGATCCATCTAGTCAAATCTATGGTTTTTCCACTAGTCATGTATAGATGTGAGAGTTGGACCCATAAGGAAGGCTGAGTGCCAGAGATTCGATGCTTTTGAACTTTGGTGTTGGAGAAGACTCTTGAGGGTCCCTTGGACTGCAAGAAGATCCAACTAGTCAATCCTAAAGGAAAACAGTCCTGAATATTCATTGGAAGGACTGATGCTGATGCTGAAGCTCCAAAACTTTGGCCACCTGATGCGAAGAACTGACTCATTTGAAAAGATCCTGATGCTGGGAAAGATTGAAGGTAGGAGGAGAAGGGGACGACAGAGGATGAGATGTTGGATGTTGTCCCCTTCTCCTCCTACCTTCAATCTTTCCCAGCATCAGGATCTTTTCAAATGAGTCAGTTCTTTGCATCAGGTGGCCAAAGTATTGGAGCTTCAGCATCAGCATCAGTCTTTCCAATGAATATTCAGGACTGACTTCCTCATGTCCATCACTGACTTGATGGACATGAGTTTGAGCAAGCTCTGGGAGTTGGTGATGGATAGGGAAGCCTGGCATGCTGCAGTCCATGGGTTACAAAGAGTCAGACATGAGTAGGCAACTGAACTGAACTGTGTAATCACTAAAAGAATAATAAAGACTGAATAACTATCAAGGTGATAGAATTGGGAAACAGAAAGAAAGTGAAATTAATCAAAGAGAAGACAAAATGTAAGAGATAAATGAGCATAGAGAAATGTTTATAATAGAATAGAAGATAGTAACATGGTAGATATAAAATTAAGTATAACAATAATCGCAGTAAAGGTAGATACTCCAGTCAAGGAAAAAAACCAACAAAGATTAACAAGCCGAATGAAGAAGGAGGAGAAGTGGAAAGCATTAGGCAGAAGATGAAAAAGAAGGCAATGTATGCTTCACGGTATACACTACTTCAAATACAAGCATACAGAAAATTAATGTTATGAATTGGTAAAATATGTACCTGAAAAATATTGATCAAAACAAGCTGGTGTAGCTCTATTTCTATCAAAACTTTGGCCTCTGAGGCAAAAAGACATTTACTTGCATAAATGTTGTAATTATTAACTTAAAAATCATAAATTACTCAAATTCACCAGGAAAATAAAACAGTTATGAGTCTGTTTTCCCTGAATAATGTGGTTTCAGTATATGACGCAAACCTTGGCACAGTTGCAGGGACATATATATTACTCCACCATCATAGTGGGAGATTTCAGAACACTTGTCTCAGTGAATGATACAACACATACATAAAAATTTGCAAAGACATGAGAGATTTGAAAAGTACAGTGAACACACGTAGCAATATATACATTTATGCATTCCTATCACATTCAACTCTATAACTGCAAGATACACAGTCTTTTCAATGCTAATGAGTTTACCAAAAAAGACCACATGTTGACCATAAAGCAAGTCTTCCAAAAATTTCAAGACAATGAAATAGGAGTATATTCCCTGACCAGAATGCTATTTGGCTGCAAGTTGATTAATGATGATCATTAGAAAATCCCCTGCATGTTTTAAAGTTAATATCCTTCTGGGGATTTTTCTGATTGTACAGTGGCTAAGACTCCAAGCTCCCAATGCAGGGGCCTGGGTATGATCCCTGGTCAGGGAACTAGATTTCATATGCCACAACTAAGAATTTGCATGCTGCAACTAAAGAGATCCTACATGCTGCAACTAAACATCCCGTATGCCACATCTAAGACTAGGTGTTCAGCCAAATTATATATATCCTTCTAAATTACGCAGAGCTCAAAGAAGAAAGCAATGAAATTATTAAAAATTCTGAACTGAATACTAAAGAAAATTTGTAGGATCCAGCTTCAATATGTGTACTAGAGAAAAAGAAAGGAGAAAACAATCAGTGACATGTGTATCATCTCAGCAATGTGAAAAGATAGCAGATTCAACACAGTGAAAGCAGAAGAGATGAAATAAGAATAAATTAGCCAGTGGTTTGCTGATTTACGTTCTAGACAATCACAAAACAATAACTCAGCCTCTTTTATAGTGTTTACTGATTTCTGCAGTGTAAATACTCTCACCATGGTGATTTCAAGCTACCCATGTGTTATTGCTGGAGACAGAGATGAGGGGAGAAGCACAGCAGCTCACCGATATGTAATATTTGGGCCATACAGACACAGGAGTTCTAAATAAGCTCAAGAGCAAAAGGAAAAATAAAATGTAATAAAATAATTCAGAAGTACTACATAAAAAGATTATACTAGCCAAGTTTAATTCTTGGTAAAAGCAACACAATTGACAATCACCTCATGTAAGCGTGAACAAAAAAGAGAGAAGTTATCTAAAAATCAATGTCTGGAATGAATCAAGAGACATGATTATAGATACAATAAATATATTAAGAGATCATTAGTCAAAATCATGAACAACTTTATGCAAATAAATATGAAGAGTTAGATATGATGTACAAGTTTTGAGAAAGCACAACAAGATGATACCAAAACAAACTAAAACTCTGAATTGTCCCATAAATACTAAATGAATCGAATCTGAAGAAAACAACAGCAGAAACAACTTCCATATTCTGATGATCTCACAAACCAGTTCTACAAAACTTGGAAGAAGAAAAAAATAGCAATGTTATATACAAGGCAGAAAGTATAAAAAACAGCAGTCACTTCTCAGCTCGTTTTATGAAGTCTAGACATGAGAAATGAAATATATAGGGTAATATTTCACATTAACATAGAAGGAAAAATCATGAATAAAACACTGACAAAACCAATCCAGTTATATATTTTAAAAGGATAATATATCACAAGCAAGTCAAAACTACTGTAAAAATGAAGTGGTTCAACACTTGAAAATTAATGTATTTAATAGAATTAACATACTAAGTATAAAATAAACTTACATTTCCTATAGATGCAGAAAAAGTATAAAAATGAAACATTTAAGGATGTGGAGAAAAGAGAGACCTTGTGTACTATTGGTGGGAATAAAATTGGTAGAGCTACCATGGAAAGCAATATGGAGGTTCCTCAAAATATTAAAAATTAAACTATCATATGATCCAACAATCTTACTTCTGAGTATACATCCTAAATAAAGGAAGTCACTATCTTGAAGAGGTATCTGAACCTTCATGTTCATATAGCACTATGTACATCAGCCAAAGCTTGGAAACAACCTAAGTATCCATCTTAGGTTGCACAACAAGGTATCATCTTGCTGTGCTTTCTCATGCAGATAGATGAACGCTGCATGTTTTCACTTATATGTAGAATCTAAAAAAGCTAAACTCGCAGAAACAGAGTAGATTGGTGGTTACTAGTGGTTAGAGAGTGGGGGAAATGGACGATGCTTGTCAAAAGCTACAGGCTTCTTGTTAAAAGAAGAAAAAGTTCTCAGGTTCTAATACACAGCCTTGTGATTATATTTAAGAATACTCTATCACATACTCTTGGTTGTAAGGTAGTAAATCTTAAATGACCTCACCACACACACACACACACAGATTGTAACTGTGAGATAAAATGGAGGTGTTGACTGACCTCATGGTAGTAATCACTTCACAGTATATACATGAATGAAATCATCATGCTGTGCCACTTAAGCTTACACAATTAATCCAGTCAGAATATCTTATATTTTAATTTTTTAAAATTATTAAAGTATGATAGCACATTTATAGTAGACTTGGAAAATACAGAAGAAGGTTACATATAGTTTCACTATATATTACAATTACTTCCTTTAAGTAGATAAATTAAGATTTTCAGTTGGCATTTCAATATCAAACTCTCAAAAATTAATAGAATGAATATATAGAGAAGTAGAAATATAGATCTGAAAAACACTGTGAACCAATTCAATATAATGAAGATTTATAAAATTTTCACACAACAGGATACAAATTCTATTCAAGTTCACATAGACTGTAAAGTCGGAGACACTGGAACATGTCTAGGGACATAAAGCAACGTGCAAAAATTTCATGGTCTAAGGTTTTGAAATCATAGAGCGTCTGTTCTCTTATTGTTGTGGATTATGTTAGAAATCAATATCAAAAGGTATTTGAAAATAACCCATATATTCCCAAGTGCAATATGACATTTATCAAGAGAGATCTTCGACTTAACCATCTAAAGCCTCAATGAAGTTAGACTGAAAAAAACAGTGGATGATTGCAGAGAAGACAGAATATCTTTTAAAAGCCTACAAAATCCACCTCACTTAGTGATGAAAGGTTGAAAGTTTCCCCTCCAAGATCAAGAAAAAGACCAGGCTATCCTAGTACAGCCTTTAATGATTCAGAGGACATAGATATGAATGTTCACTACAGTAACAGTTTCAATACGGCAGGACTGCAAACTACTGAAATGTCCATTAGAAATAGAAGGTATTGGGCTTCTCTGATGGCTCAGTGGTAAAGAGTCCAACTGCCAATGCAGGAAACCTGGGTTCAATCATTAATCTGGGTTCAATCATTAATCCCACATGCCGCAGAGCAACTAAGCCCATGGGCCACAACTATAGAGCCTCTGTTCCAGAGCCCAGGAGCTGGAACCACTGAGTCCAGGTTCCACACTACTGAAGCCCATGTGCCCTAGATCCCATGCTCCATGACAAGAGAAGCCACTGCAATGAGAAGCCATGCAACGCAGCTAGACAGTAGCCCCCACTTGCCACAACTAGAGAAAAGCCCACACAGCAATGAAGACCCAACCCATATAAATATAAATCAATATAATTATAACAAAAAAAGAAATATAAGGCATATGCAGTTTTGGTATGGTCATACATATTTAAATACTATTCAGTAATGGAAATCATACATATTTAAATACTATTCAGTAATGGAAATCAATGAATGACAACTAACACCGCAACAAAAATGAATACCAATATACAAAAATATATCAAAAGAAAGGTAGATTATAAGAATATATATTTAGCGAGTGCAAGAGGGATAAAGTAGCAGTTCAGGATTTCCAGATACAAGTGTCTTCATATAAAATAGATAAACAACAAGGACATAATGTATAGCACAGGGAACTCTATTCAATGTCTTTTAATAATAAACCATGGTGGAAAAGAATATATATATATATATATATGTGCTGCTAAGTCACTTCAGTCGTGTCCAACTCTGTGCGACCCCATAGATGGCAGCCCACCCGGCTCCCTCGTCCCTGAGATTCTCCAGGCAAGAACACTGGAGTGGGTTGCCATTTCCTTCTCCAACGCATGAAAGTGAAAAGTGAAAGTGAAGTTGCTCGGTTGTGTCTGACTCTTAGCAACCCCATGGACTGCAGTCCACCAGGCTCCTCCGTCCATGGGATTTTCCAGGCAAGAGTACTGGAGTGGGGTGCCATTGCCTTCTCCATATATATATATATATATGCTGCTAAGTCACTTCAGTCGTGTCCAACTCTGTGCGACCCCATAGATGGCAGCCCACCCGGCTCCCTCGTCCCTGAGATTCTCCAGGCAAGAACACTGGAGTGGGTTGCCATTTCCTTCTCCAACGCATGAAAGTGAAAAGTGAAAGTGAAGTTGCTCGGTTGTGTCTGACTCTTAGCAACCCCATGGACTGCAGTCCACCAGGCTCCTCCGTCCATGGGATTTTCCAGGCAAGAGTACTGGAGTGGGGTGCCATTGCCTTCTCCATATATATATATATATATTTACATGTAGAATTGAATTACTTTGAGTACACTAGAAACTAACACATTATAAATCAATGGTACTTCAATAAAAAAATTTTTTTAAGGATAGGTATTTCTTATGTGTGCGTCTGTGTATGCATAGTTGGTTCAGTCGTGTTTGACTCTTTGCAACCCTATGGAGTGTAGCCCACCAGGCTTCTCTGCCATGGGATTCTCCAAGAAAGCATACTGGAGCAGGTTACTACTATGCCCTCCTCCAGGGGATCTTCCTGACCCAGGGATCCAACCTGCATCTCCTGTGGCTCCCGCCTTGCAGGCAGATCCCTTACTGCTGAGCCACTGAGGAAGCCCATTTATTATGTTTAATGTTTTACAAAAAGGCAAAATTAAGGTGCTAAAAGTCAAATACTGGTTAGATTTGCTGAGGTGGAAGATGGTAGTGAGAAGGTAGAGGCTTCAGGTTCCTACAATATCACATCACGTGACCAAAGTTGCAGTTACTTACTCTTTTGTGATGCAATAATTTACAGATCAAGACATTTATACTTTGTGCAATTCCATTTTTGTGTGCTGTATTCCATGGAAAAGTTAATAAAGATATTCATATAAATAGACTCCCAGGAGAATACATAAAGAATAGATTCTTTGGTGACTTTCTGACCACTATCAACCATTAAATGCCATTAAAAGTATAAATTGGGAACAGATATGTTTGTAAACAAAGATGTGCCACTGAAATAACCTATGGCTTGAAGAAGAAAGCATCAAAATTAGAAATTATTTTGAACTAATATAGAAAAATTAGAGACCATTGCCCACTCTAATTATGAAATCTCTACTCTTGGGATGGTTAGATTACCCAGGAAGAACCTCTTGCATCCATGGGGAAAAGGCAAGTTGCCAGCACTCTGTCTCGCAAATTGGGCATGAGATTGAGGATTGATCTTCTATGTAGAGTACATTTTCTACTTAAATCCTTGTGTTGAGTTTGGATGCCTGCTTTCACCTGATCCTGAGGTCCCACATCCATAAATCTGCTGATTACTCCCTCCAAATTGTAAGTCTCCCAGCAAACTCCCTAGTGTTTGGAGAAAGCAATTTGTCCAGGCTACAGTTTGTTGAGAGTGGCTCTGGTGTCTAAATGTTTCTTAACTAACCTAAGAGCAATCATGCAATTTACAACTCCAACCACTACCCTTCAGTTGTAGGGGTACAGGCCACTGCCAATCTCACAGACAGTTGGAAGGTCTAGTGAGGGGGGTTAAAGAATGTTGCTTGGGGTTTTCCTCACTGCTGGGCTCTAAATCTGACAAGTCAGATAGTACTCATCTGTCTGCTTTCCGCCTTCTAATACTTTATAATTATTATTGTCTCCTTGCCCATCCTTTTTGTCCTTGTGGGGTTAGGACTCTAAGAAAAAAGATCTGGCCAGGCCAGAGGGACAAGGAAGAGATGGAAGAAGAAAGAATGAGCAAGAGAATGGATGAAGGGCATGAACAAAGGTGCTTCTGGGGAACTTGGAAGCAGGAACAAGGATGCAATGATGAGATGAAACAGCTCCTTACCTGTTTTGGTCTGTTCACTAATCAGATTCAAAGAAGTGGGCATCCCATTAGATTTAATGTTTAGACTTTCAAGAGTGTGCTGGACATCTTATGTGAGGGTCCCACCATGCTGCAAAGGAGGGTAGTGCCCCCAATGTGAAACAGAAGGCAGTAACCTAAAGAGGCAATAAGATGATGTGGGTGGCAAATGCTAACGACATTAACCTCACTGAGCCCACCAGGGAAATTGGGTCCCCTATTGTTCACATTTATAGCTCCCTGTTCTTTAATTTCACATCACTATTCCTAATTTACAATGGAACAATGATATCTCTCTTATGAGGTTGGAAGTTCAAACTACATGGCCCATATTAGGCCAATCATTATTGAGTGAATGAATTATTAGTCACTTCATACATAGGGGCAGGGGAAAGGCGTGGGAGGTGAACAAACTATAGAGAGAAGGAGGAAGGACAAATAGCAGGGCACAGTGGACGACCAGAATGAAAAACTAAGGAGGGGGCGAAGAGGTGAGGAAAGACAGAGAAGGGAGAAACTGAAAGACAGTGCAGGTAGGAGAGAGAGAAACAGGAGAGGAGAGATGAGAGGGAGATGATGTATGCTCAAGCCCAGATTCACCCACAGGAATCCTTGACCAGCCAGCATGATGTGGAGAATGACATCTGTATTCATGTGCATGAGCATCTGTATGCGTGAATGCAGGCATGCAGCTTTGCATTTTCTGTGTAATAACAGTTGCAGGGATCAACATGCCTGTGGAAATCGAAACTGCTTTGCTCATATTTAAAGAATTTGCTCAAATCTCTACTCCCAAGAGCTTTCATGTCAAGAAAACCTTTACTTTCTGCCCACAGTTCAATGCATCACTCAGCTTCAGTTTCCATGGTAACCAAGGCATTGTTTCCTGTCATGTCTAGGGACTAAGCATGAGACAAAGAGAAAGGCAGAGAAATGTGTGCACTCTCTCTTCCACTGAGGTACACAAGCTACTATTTAGGGATTTAAAAAGCACATGATATTCAGTTCTACCTTGCCCTGTGCCCACTTGCTGGAGGAAGAAGATAGAAACTGTAGAGCAGCTCAATATGAATGCAGAATTTCTACCTCTCCACAATATACTTACATAGTTGGAAGATGTAGACACTCTTGGCCTTTAGCCAACTTACCAGCAATTTTTTCTTACCTCCAAACCATGCCTATGGATTCTAAGACTCCTGGGATGCAACGCACTTCCCCTCTTTTCACCTTGTAGGCTCTATCTCATGGTATGGGATTCCAATAGCCTCAATTTTGTAGCACAGACTTCGGTTCTAGTCAGAGTTCAGAAGTACTACTCCCAGAAAAGTTCCATGACCCCCGATAGGGAAGTCACTCGGGACAGATGACTCCCTCCTCTCCTCTTTGTTCTGGGAGACTGCTAACCAGACCATGAGGCCAGTTGATAGGGATCCCACATCCTGTCCCAGCCCTGTTCTAACAGGCCCTTGGGGAGACTTGGAGGACAGAGGTCTCTGCCAGCCTCCTGAATGTGGAATGCAGCACAACTAAGCAAGCATCTCTTCCCTTCCCATTTACCCCAAGTACCCTATTACCTCTTTCACATTTTCTCTTCATTTCAGAGACTGGACAACCAGAGACCCAGGAAGGATGTGAGATGTCTCAGGGCACCAGTTTGGGAAGAAAGACAGCACAAAATCTGGGGTATGTCCCCATCTAACCCTCCCTTGCCTCACAGTGTTGTAGGATGTCTCTAGAAATCCATTTATACAGTGTTACTATCCTTTCCAGGGTCCCAGGAGCCCACCAGTTCCTGTGTTTTGCAACAGCTCAGTCCAATATATCTAACGCATCTTATTTTCATTTGAATTGAATGACCCATACTGTACAGAACACAAAGACTTGTCCATGCTCCTGATCTCAGGATATTTTTCAGATGTCCATTTGTTTTTGGAAAGGCAGTTTGCCTCATACTCACTCTCAGAGAGCAAGACATCCTGGAATGCGAAGTCAAGTGGGCCTTAGGAAGCATCACTATGAACAAAGCTAGTGGAGTTGATGGAATTCCAGTTGAGCTATTTCAAATCCTCAAAGATGATGCTGTGAAAGTGCTGCACTCAATATGCCAGCAAGCTTGGAAAACTCAGCAGTGGCCACAGGACTGGAAAAGGTCAGTTTTCATTCCAATCCCAAAGAAAGGCAATGCCAAAGAATGCTCAAACTATTGCACAATTGCACTCATCTCACATGCTAGTAAAGTAATGCTCAAAATTCTCCAAGCTAGACTTCAACAATATGTGAACCATGAATTTCCAGATGTTTAAGCTGGATTTAGAAAAGGGAGAGGGACCAGAGATGAAATTGCCAAAATCTGTTGGATCATCAAAAAAGCATGAGAGTTCCAGAAAAACATTTATTTCTGCTACATTGACTACAACAAGGCCTTTGACTGTGTGAATCATAACAAACTATGGAAAATTTTTAAAGAGATGGGCATAGCAGACCACCTGACCTGCCTCTTAGGAAATCTGTATACAGATCAGGAAGCAACAGTTAGAACTGGATATGAAACAACAGACTGGTTCCAAATCGGGAAAGGAATATGTCAAGGCTTGTATATTGTCACCCTGCTTATTTAGCTTATATGCAGAGTACATCATGAGAAATGCTGGGCTGGACGAAGTACAAGCTGGAATCAAGATTGCTGAGAGAAATATCAATAACCTCAGATATTCAGATGACACCACCCTTATGGCAGAAAGTGAAGAAGAACTAAAGAGCCTCTTGATGAAAGTGAAAGTGGAGAGTGAAAAAGTTGGCTTAAAGCTCAACACTCAGAAAACTAAGATCATGGCATCTGGTCCTATCACTTCATGGCAAATAGATGAGGGGAACAATGACAGAATTTATTTTGGGGGGCTCCAAAATCACTGCAGATGGTGACTTCAGCCATGAAATTAAAAGACACTTGCTCCTTGGAAGAAAAGTTATGACCAACCTAGATAGCATATTGAAAAGCAGAGATATTACTTTGCCAGCAAAGGTCCATCTAGTCAAAGCTATGGTTTTTCCAGTAGTCATGTATGGATGTGAGAGGTGGACTATAAAGAAAGCTGAGCACCGAAGAATTGATGCTTTTGAACTGTGGTGTTGGAGAAGACTCTTGAGAGTCCCTTGGACTGCAAGGAGACCCAACCAGTCCATCCTAAAGGAAATCAGTCCTGAATGTTCATTGGAAGGACTGATGCTGAAGCTGAAACTCCAATCCTTTGGCCACCTGATGCAAAGAACTGACTCATTGGAAAAGATCCTGATGCTGGGAAAGATTGAACACTGGAGGGAAATGGGGTGACAGAAGATGAAATGGTTGGATGACATCACCAACTCAATGGACATGAGTTTGAGTAAACTCAGGGATTTGGTGATGGATAGGGAGAACTGGCGCGCTGCAGTCCATGGGGTCACAAAGAGTTGGACATGATTGAGTGACTGAACTAACTGACTGACTGAAAGGGATAAATCTTACAAGAAGATATAATAATTGTAAATACATATGCTCCCCAAATAGGAGGATATATATATATAAAGCAAATATAAAAGCAAAACATAAAGGGAGAAATGAATAGTAATATAATGGTAGACATCAATGGACAGATCATCCAGACTGAAAAGTGATAAGGAAACACTTCCCTTAAATGACATATTATACCAAATAGATTACTAGATATATACAGAATAGTTCATCTGAAAATAGCAGAATATACATTCTTTTCAAGTGAATACAGAACATTCTCTAGGATAGATAACATACTAGGCACAAAACAAGTTTCAATAAATTTAATGAGATTGACATCATATCAAGCACCTTTTCTGACCACAATGGTGTGAGACTAAAAATCAACTACAAGGGAAAAAACTGCAAAATACACAAATGTGTGGATGTAAAACAATATTCCACTAAACAAAAAATGGGCCACTGAAGAAAATAAACAACAAAAAAATATACTTCAAGACTAATGAAAACAGAAACAAAACAATTCAAAACCTATGGGATGCAACATAAGCAGTCCTAAAGGGAAAATTTGGAACAATGCAAGGCTACCTCAGAAAGTAAGAAAAATCTCAAATAAATGATCTAAAAGTAAATTTAAAGGAACTAGTAAAAATAAGAACAAACAAAACTCAAAGAGGGAATGATGTAATAATGATCAGATCAGAAATAAATTAAATAGAGACTAAAAAATTATAAAGACAAATGAAGAGCAGGTTCTTTGAAAAGATAAACAAAATTTATAAAATTTATCCAGATTCACCAAGAAAAAAGGGAGAGTGCCCAAATCAATAAAATCAGAAACAACATAAGGAAAGTAAGAAGTGACACCACAGTAATACAAAAGATCATAAGAAACTACTGCAGTCATATTCCCATAAAATAGACAAACTGGAAGAAATGGATAAATTCCTTAAAAAATACAATCTCCCAAGACTGAATCAAGAATAAATAGAAAACATGAGCAATCAAATTGCCAGTAATAAACAAACTCCCAACAAACTAAATCCATGACTAGATAGCTCCACAGGTGGTTTCTATAAAACATAAAGATCAGTTAATACTGATCCTTCTCAAACTGTTACAAAAAACTGAAGAGTAAGGAATGCTTCCAAACTCATTTTATGACGTCAGCATCATCTTGATACCAAAACAAAAATCATCAGAAAAAAAGCAATCACAGGCCAACATCCTCGATGAACATAGATGAAAACATCCTCAACAAAATATTAGCAAACCAAATGCAATATATTAAACATATCATACACATGATCAAATGGGATTTATCCCAGGGATGCAAGGATGGTTCAATATCTGCAAATCAGGCAATGTGATATACACACTAACAAACTAAAGATTATAAATCATATGATCATTTCAATAGATGCAGAAAAATTGACAAAATTCAACATCCATTTAGGATAAAAACTCTCAACAAAGTGGATATAAAGGGAACATATTTCAGTTGTATATGACAAACTTATAGCCAACATCATACTCAACAGTGAAAAGCTGAAAGCATGTCCTCTAAGATCAGGAACAAGACAAAGGTGGTCACTCACCATTTTTATTTAATATAGTATTTAATGTCCTAGCCAAAGTAGTTAAGGAAGAGATGACATGAAACTATATGTAAAAATTCCTGAACACACTAACAAAAAAATATTAGAATTAATAAATGAATTCAGTAAAATTGCAAAATATAAAATTGAAATATAGAAATCTGTTATTTTTCTATACAGTAACAATGAACAAGAAAGAAAAATTAAGAAATCAATTCCAATTACAAGCACATCAAAAAGAATATAATATCTAGAAATAAATCTAATCAAAGAGTAAAATACCTGTACTCTGAAAACAATAAGGCATTGATGAAAGAAATTAAAGATGGTACAAGGAAATGGAAAGACATCATGCTCATGGATTGGAAGAATTAAAATAGTTAAAATAACCATATCCCCCCCAAGGCAATATATATATTCAGTGCAATCTGTATCAAAATAACAATAGTATTTTTCACAGAACTAGAACAAATAATTCTAAAACTTGCATGGAAACACAAAAGACCATAAATAGTCAAAGCCATCTTGAGAAAGAAGAACAAAGCTAGAAGTATCTTACTGGCTAATTTCAAACTATACTACAAAGTAACAGTAATCAAAACAGTATGGTACTAGCATAAAAACAAACTTGTGGATCAATGGAACAGAATAGGGAGTCCAGAGATAAATCTATGCACTTATGGTCAACTAATCTACAACAAAGGAAGCAAGTATAAACAATGAGGAAAGGACAGCATCTTCAATAAATGGTGTTGAGAAATCTGGACAAATACATGCAAAAAAAATCAAACTGCACTACTTTCTCATATCATTTACAAAAATAACTCAAAATTGACTAAGAAGTTAAATGTAAGAACTGAAACCATAAAACTTCTAGAAGAAAACATAAGCAGTTCATTTTTTGACATTCATCCCAGCAATATTTTTTGGATCTGTCTTTTCAGGTAAGGGAAACAAAAATAAACAAATGGGACTACAACAAACTAAAAAGCTTTTGCACAGTGAAGGAAATTATCAACAAATAGATAAGGCAGTCAACTGAATGGGAGAAGATATTTGCAAACCACATATCTGATAAGGGGTTAATATCCAAAATATATACAGAACTCAAACAACTCAATATAAAAAACAACTCAATTTAAACATGGGCAGATCTGAATAGACATTTTCCCAAAAAAGACATAAAGATGCCCAACAAACACACAAAAAAGGTTGAACATCACTAATCATTGCGGAAATGAAAACATAAGACGACAATGAGATATCACCTCACACCTATTAGAATGGCTATTATCAAAAAGACAACAAATAACGAGTGTTGGCAAGGATGTGGAGAAATGGGATGTCTCCTGCACCATTGGCCGGAATGTAAATTGATACAGCCACTAGAAAATATTTCAGAGGTTCCTCAAAACATTAAAAGTAGAATTGCCATATGATCTATCAATTTTCTTCTGGGCACTTATCTTAAGGGAAAAAAATCACTCATTAGAAAAGATATATGCACATCAATGTTCACCGTAGCATTATTTACAGTAGCTAAGATATGGGAAGCCCAAAAAGCAAAGACATCACTTTGCCAACAAAGGTCTGTATATTCAAGGCTATGGTCTTTCCAGTAGTCTTGTAGAGATGTGAGAGTTGGACCATAAAGAAGGTTGAGCAGAAGATTTGATGCTTTTGAACTGTGGTGCTAGAGAAGACTCTTGTGGGTCCCTTAGGCTGCAAGGAGATCAAACCAGTCAATCTTAAAGGAAATAAACCCTGAATATTCATTGAAAGTACTGATGCTGAAGCTCCAATACTTTGGCCACCTGATGCAGAGAGCCGATTCATTGGAAAAGACTCTGATGCTGGGAAAGGTTGAAGGCAGAAGGAGGGGAATGCAACAGAGGTTTGGATGGTTGGATGGCATCACAGATTCAATGGACATGAACCTGGGCAAACTGTGGGAGATGGTGAGGGACAGGAAAGCCTGGTAATGCTGCAGTCCATGGGGTCACAAACAGTCAGATATGACTTGGTGACTGAACTACAACAGCAAGATAGGGGGAAAACCCACATCTCCATTAATAGATGAATGGTTCAAGAAGATGTGGTTAAAGAAAACACACATTATTCAGGTATAATAATAATAATCAAATCTTACCATTTGCAACAACATGGATGGATCTAACAAAAACCATGTTGCAACGACATGAATGGATCTAGAGGCTATTACTAAGTACAATAAGTCAGATATAGAAAAACAAATATTGCAGATCATTCATGATCTGAAAAACAAAAGAGACAAAACAAGCTCATAGATAAAGAGGAAAAAATATGGTTGCCAGATGGGAGGGGATTGAGGGGTCACAAGGAGTATGTGAAGGGGATTAAGAAGTACAAACCTCCAGTTAGAAAATAAGTAGGTCATGGGAGTGTAATATATCACATATGGAATATTGTTAACAATATCAAAATAAGTTTTTTTGGAGACAGATAGTTACTTGACTTTCATGGTGATCATTTCACAATGTGTGCAAATGTCAAATCACTGTGTAGTGTACCTAAAACTAACATAGTATTTTACATCAATTATATTTTTAATTTAAAAATTCACTACACCCCTAAAAAAGAAAACTAAGTGTTTTCCTGATTTCATAACTTTGATATATACCACATCTATGAATTCTGAATAGCAGTACTTTCCTTAGACTCAGGCATCAGGAGCCATAATCTGGCTCTGCATTTGCCTTGTCACTCACCATGGAATGAGGAATCTGGGGTGAAAGGGGATTGCCCACACAGAGTCCATGCTCCCCTTCTACCATGTTTCAGGTACCTGAAACCTTGAAATTTCTTGCCCAAATGATTATTCCAAGCCAGCCTTCAGGGCCTTTCTCCAAGTCTGTCTTCCTGAAGATAAACCATAGTGTAACTATGTACGCCCCCAGGCCTGGGAGATGGTGCAGGGCAAGTATTTATGTTAGAAGAAGTGACTGTGTTTATATCTTGGACCTAGAGGGCTAGAGTGTCTATGGTGTCTACATGCATGCACATAAGAACACTTGTGCTGAGAAACAGAGTTTGAAATGGGGAGGTAAAAGGCATAGTTCAGGGATCTCTAATTTTCCTGATGTCCTATACCCTACAAATATTAGGAGCAGACTTGTTGATTTACGTCAAAATTTTCTTTTATACCTACACATAAATGAATGTAATTTCTGTGTAACCCATGCTCTTAGCAACTTCAATAAAAAGAAACAATATATGTATCTTTTCCACACTATTCATCCTGTAAGTTCAATACTATATAGAGCATTCATTTTTATGAATTAGATTTGTATTTGTAAATAGTTGCTTCTATTTAGAGCACAATTTATGTTAGCCATATTTGTCACTTCTAAAGGGTTTTCATGTCAAGATTTATGTTATTCATTTAATAGTAGATAAGGTCATTTGGCTCACTCATTGCATCCACTTTCTAGTGTATCTTCTTACAAATTCTCTTGCAACCAGATTTCTCAATGAAAGTTATTTTTCCAATTAAATACATTCACACAATATTTAGAAGGAAAAAGTTGCTGGGGGCCATTTTACTGTATCTTTTTGTCATAATTTGCTCAAAAGTAATGTGAATATGTTAGTGTCCAATCTCTAGTTTTGTTATGTCAAGAAGTTATTGATAGTTTCACTGCAAGGGGACAGAATCTGGGAGCAATTTCTAGAAATTCATGCTACAGTACATTCCTCCAGCTTTTCCAATAATTTTGATAACTTCTAATTGTCATAGTAAATCCCCTTCTGCAAAGCTGGTTGGAAAAACAAAATTTTAATGTCAGCTGTCTGCTTCTTGCTGCATTTAGCAAAGTCCTGCAAGAAAAATTAACTCTTAAAAAGTGGCTATTGTAATAAGGTGGCAGCCTTAGCAAGAGACAAGTCTGTGGCCCTAAAATTTTCTTAAGTACCACCTATAACATCATCTCTGTAAGACAATCAGCATCAATCCAGAGGCAAAATTCAGACAGGCTTCCCAGCCAAGTCTATCATTTTCAAATAGCCTCAATTTATCCTCCACTAAGAGGAGGGAGTAAAATGGGCAAAGCACAAAAACCAGTAAATAAAAATTGGAATTTTTCAGCACTAAAATCATGACTAGGAGAAACACTTACAGAAGAGTGAACTGTGGATCTTCAAAAATCTACTCCTCTATCAAAAACAGTCTTTGTGCCAAAAATTGCCACAATCAACTTCCCCAAAACTCTAGAAATGAGCCAAAGGCATGCAAAAATCTAAGGAGGGTTTACACAAGTAACACGGTCAAATCTCATTAAAAGTGGATTAGAATATAAATTTGATTAAAATTATATAAAAAAAATCAGCAAGCATCAAACTTAAAGAGGAAAGAGTGAATTCTTTTCTCTTAAGATCAGGAACAAGACAAGCGTGCCCATTCTTGCCACTTCTGTTCAAAATTGTAATAGAGGTTCTAGCCAGGGCAAACAGGCAATACAATTAAATATATCCAGATTGGAAAGGAAAAGGCATAACTATTCACAGATGATATGGTCTTGTACATAGAAAATGTTGGGGGAGAAGTCAGATGGAAGAATAGGAGGACATGGAATTTATCTCTCCTCACAAGTGCATCAAGAATACATCTACAAAAGAAACAGTTCTCACAGAGCACCTGCTGAACATTAGTGGAAGACTTTGGACACCTAAAAAAACAAGAAAACTACCCTCACAACAAGGTAGGACAAAAGAAAGGAAAGGGGAATCAAAAAGGATTAGCAACCCTAATGGGAAACTGAAGGTGAGAAGAGTTTCCCACACTCAGAAAAATCCCCTCACAGTGGGGAAATCAGCTGGGACAGAAAGAGATCTTCATGGGATTAATGTAGAATGCAGCAGATAGTCTGTGGAAGGCAGGGCAAAGTAAGAACTGTGTGCATGGCCCACGCTGCAGCCCTGCAAACCCTAGCTTGAGTTGTGTGTCTCTTGTTGCCAAGTAAGGGCTGGTGCTGAGAAGTGGGGTTTGCAGTGCAGACCCAGAGAGGGGACAGCTGTTAGCTGTGAAAAGATAGCCTGAGGGAATAAGAGTAAAGAGCTCCACTACTAGGAAAGTCTGCAGAAAAAACCCAGGACATCACAGAAGCAAAGCTTTACTGATGAGTGGTGCACAGGGGGTAGGGCTGCAATTGTAACTCCCATCCCCTTCCACTGGCTTTGACCTCTGTGGGCACTGGGAGGGGTGCCCATCTGAGCAGCCTTGCCTGTCTCTCAAGCCAAAGCCTCTCTTCCCATGGCAGCTCCAGGGTCCTGAGCACCACCCATCCCACATCCTCCTCATGAATCAGCTCTGGGCATCCCTGCCTGAGATGAGAATCTGCCAATGCAGGTGGGTGCTGAGTGGTAAAGTGTGGAATTAAGAAAACAGATTCAGGGAGAGGACTGCTGTCACCTGTACAGACTTAACAGAAGGTATGGGAGTGAGGGGACTCCAAGGCCAGGAATTCCCCTGGAGGAAGCATGGTCTGCCTAGGAAATGAGATGCCATTGTTGAGTGGTTCACAAGGGACAGGCCACCACTGTCTTGTTGACAGGTTCACAAGGCCACCACTGTCTCCACATGCTAGCTCCTGCCTCTGCAGACACTGGGAAAGACTCCCACCAGAGTGAAGTCCCAGTCTGCTGTAACTCCCTGCAAGTCACTGCCACCACAGGCACTTAGTGAACACCCCATCTCTGGCCACCACATCCCTCACTGGCCTGAGTAAGATATCCCAATAAGCTGATGCTTTTGACCCCTCTCACCTCGGTGGGGAACAGATGGCTGAGGGTGGCCCACATGTAGAGCTGGGGCCAAAATGAAAGTTGAGCCCCAAGGGCAGTGCAACTAAGTAAGAAGAATGGAAATCTCTCCATGCAGCTGAACAAGCTGTGGATTAAGTCTTTGCAATCAGCTTGGTATATTCTTTGTCTGTGGAATATCTGAATAGACAACAGGTGTTCCCACAACTAAGACCAGTCTAGCTTCAGCAGCAATCAACTTTGGGAGCAAGTACACATGGGAGTTTGGCCAAGTCAGAGTTTGAGCTGGCACCACAGTGCCCACAGCAGATCCAGAGACCTACCTAGAGGTACTGAGTGCCTCCTGGAGAAGCAGGAGTAGGCTGTGGCTCACTGTGGGAGCAAGGACACCGACAGAGGTGGGAGCAAGGACACTGACAGAGGAGGCCCCAGGAAAATATTCTTATTATCTTTATTATTTTTTGTTTGCTTCATTTTGTTCAGTTATTGGTATTGTTGTTTTATTATTTGTTATTTGTGATTCTTATTTTTGTTAATATATTTTTGTTTCTATTTTACTTTAGTTTTTCCCATTTTGTGATTTTTTTCTTGTTTTTGTTCTTTAGGTTTTTAAAAATCATTTTCATGTGTTTGTTTTATGTTTGCTTTTTTTAGTTTGCCTTCTGCTTTTGTTTTGTTTTTCATTTTTTGTTTTTCCTAGCTTAGTCCTTAT
>SJYT01066799.1:122800-143654 GCA_006410635.1 Cephalophus harveyi | reverse complement strand
TAGCTTAGTCCTTATTGATTCTTTTCATTTTTGAGTTCTTTTCTTTGTTTTGTTTTTGTTACTTATCTTGGGGTTAGTTTGTTTCTTTTCCTTTTTTTCCTTTGCTTTTACTCTGCCCACACCTGCATCTGGCAGGACTTTAATTCCCCAACCAAAGGTCAGGCCTGGGCCTCCAGGATGGTAGTGCCAAGTCCAAGAAACTGGACCACCAGAGAATTTCTGGGCCTAGAGAATGTTAATCAGTGTGCACTCTCCCATAAGTATCCATCTCAACACAAAGATGCAGTTCCACACAACTTCCTGCAGGCCCCAGTGCTGGACACCTCACACCAAGCACCTAGCGAGACAGGAACAAAGCCCTACCTGTCAGCAAATACTGTGTAAGGTTGTGCTAAGTTCATGGACACCCCAAAACACACCATATGATGTGGCTCTGCCTATCAGAGGGAAAAGATTCAGCTCCACCCACCAGAGTGCAGGTACCAGTCCCTCCCAACAGGAGGCTACACAAATGCCTAGATCAACCTCAATTATCAAGGGGCAGACAACAAAAGCAAGAGGAACTATGACCCTGCAGCCTGTGGAAAGGAAACCATAAATGTAAAGTAAGTAAAGTAAAATGAGACGAAAAAAGAAGTATGTTGCAGACAAACTGCTGCTGCTGCTGCTAAGTCGCTTCAGTCGTGTCCGACTCTGTGCAACCCCATGGACTGCAGCCTACCAGGCTCCTCCATCCATGGGGTTTTCCAGGCAAGAACACTGGAGTGGGTTGCCATTTCCTTCTCCAATGCGTGAAAGTGAAGTCACTCAGTCGTGTCTGACTCTTAGCGACCCCATGGACTGCAGCCTACCAGACTCCTCCATCCATGGGGTTTTCTAGGCGAGAGTACTGGAGTGGGTAGCCATTTCCTTCTAGCAAGGTCAAAACCCACAAAATCAAATAAATGAAGAGGAAATAGGCAACCTACATGAAAAAATATTCAGAGTTATGATAATAAAGATGACTCAAGATCTCAGAAATAGAATGAAGGTACAAATTGAGAAGATACAAGAAAGTTTTAACAAAGACCTAGAAGTAAAGAACATATAAACAGTATTGAACAACATGGTAATTGAAGTGAAAAATACACTAGAAGAAACCAATAGCATAATAATTGAGGAAGAAAATGGGATAAGTGAGCTGAAAGACAGAATGATGGAAATAAGTGCTGTTTAACATAATAAAAGAATGAAAAGAAATAAGAAGAGTCTCAGAGACTTATGGGACAAAATTAAATGCATCACCATTCAAATTATACCAGTCCCAAAAGAAGACAAACAAAAAGGGTCTGAGAAAATATTTGAAGAGATTATTATCAAAAACCTCACTAACATGGGAAAGGAAATAGTCACCCAAGTCCAGGAAGTGCAGAGAGTACATACAGGATAAACCCAGGGAGAAACATGCTGAGACACATATTAATCAAATTAATAAATGTTAAATACAATGAAAAATATTAAAAGCAGTAAGGGAAAAGCAACAGATAACATACAAGGTAATCACCATAAGGTTGTCAGCTGATTTTTCAGCAGAAACTCTGCAGGCCAGAAGTGAGTGGCAGGATATATTTAAAGTGATGAAAGGGGAAAAAAAAAAACTACGACCAAGGTTACTCTATCAAGCAAGGATCTCATTCAAATTCAACAGAGAAATCAAGTGTTAGACAATTCAGCACCACCTAACCAGCTTTACAAGTGCTAAAGGTACTTCTCTATGTGGGAAACAGAAGAGAAGAAAAAGAACTGTAAAAACAAACTTAAAACAATTAAGAAAACAGTAATAGGAACATATATATTGATAATTACCTTAAGTGTAAATGGATTAAATGCTCCAACCAAAAGACTCAGACTGGGTGAATGGATATGAAAATGAGACCTGTATATATGCTTCTTACAACTGACCCATTTCAGACCCAGGGACACACACAGCATGAAAGTGAGGAGATGGAAAAAGATAATCCATGTAAATGGAAATTGAAAGAAAGCTGGAGTAGCAATACTCATAACAGACAAAAGAGACTTTAAAATAAAGACTATTACAATAGACAATGTAGGACACTACATAATGAACAAGCAATCAATCCAAGAAGATATAACAATTGAAAATATTTATGAACCTAATATAGGAGTACCTCAATACATAAGGCAAATGTTAACCGCCATAAAAGGGAAAATCAACAGTAACACAATGATAGTGGAGAACAGTAACACTCCACTTATATCAATGGATAGATCATTCAGACAGAAAATTAATAAGAAAACAAAAACTGTAAGTGACACATTAGTCCAAAAAGACTTAGTTGATATTTATAGGCTATCCCATCTAAAAGCATGGGGTATACTTTCAGATACAAAGTTCTTTCAGTATACAAAATATACTTTCAACTCAAGTGCGCATGGAACATTCGCCAGGATAGATCACATCTTTGGTGACAAATCAAGCCTTGGTAAGTTTAAGAAAACTGAAATTATATCAAGCATCTATTTCCGACCACATTACTATGAGATTAGAAATCAATACCAGGAAAAAAAAACTATTAAAAATACAAACATCTGGAAGCTAAATAATATGTTACTAAATAACCAAGAGATCAAAGGGAAAAATCAAAACAGACCATAAAAAAATGACAATAAAAACACAATGACCCAAAACATATGGGATGAAGCAAGAGTAATTCTAAGAGGGAAATTTATAGCAATAAAATCCTACCTCAAGAAACAAGAGAACTAGAGAGAGAAGAACAACAGCAAAACAAAACCCAGTGTTAGTATAGGAAAATAAATCATAAAGATCAGAGCAGAAATAAAAAGAAGAAAGCAATAGCAAAGATCAATGAAACTAAAAGCTGGTTCTTTGAGATGATAAACAAAATTGATAACTTTTAACTCATCAAGATAAAAAGGAGGGGACACAAATCAATAAAATTAGAAATGAAAATGTAGAAGTTACAACTGAAAATGCAGAAATATGAAAGATTATAAGAGACTATTCAAGCAACTATATGTGAATAAAGTAGACAACCTGAAAGAAATGGACAAATGATTAGAAAAGTACAACTTTCTTTCAGTCTCAACAAGGAAGAAATAGAATATATGAACAAACCAATCAAAAGTAATGAAATTGAAAATATGATTTAAAATCTTCCAACAAATAAAGGTCCAGGATCAGATGGCTTCACAAGCAAATTCTATCATTTAGAGAAGAGCTAACACTTATCCTTCTGAAAATGTTCCAAAAACTTGCAGTGGGAAGAACACTCCCAAGCTCATTTTATGATATTACTATCACTCTGATACCAAAAATAGACAAAGATATTACACAAAAAATAAAATTATAGGCCAATATTATTGATGAACATGAATGCAAAAATCCCCAACAATATCCTAACAAACAGAATGAAACAGCACATTAAAAGGATCAGATCATACACTATGATCAAGTGGGATTTATCCAAGAGATACCAAGATTCTTTGATATATGCAAATCAATCAATGTTGTACACCATAATAATAAATTGACCAATGAAAATCATATGGTCATCTCAATAGATGCAGAAAAATCTTTTGATAAAATTCAGCACCCATTTATGATTAAAAAAAATCTCTCCAGAAAGCAGGAGCAGAGGGAACTTACCTCAGGATAATAAAGGGCATATATGATAACCCACCACAAACATCATTCTCAATGGTGAAAAACTGAAACCACTTCCTCTAAGATCAGGAAAAAGACAAGTATGTTCACTCTCACTACTATTATTCAATATAGTTTTGGAAGTCCTAGCCATGGCAATCAGAGAAGAAAAAGAAATAAAAGGAATCCAAATTGGAAAAGAAGAAGTATGACTGTCCTGTTTGCTGATGACATGATACTATACATGGAAAATCCTAAAGATGTCATCAGAAAACTACTAGAGCTCATTAATGAATTTAATAATGAAAAATAATGCACAGAAGAAATCTCTTACATTACTATACACTAATAATGAAAGACAAGAAAGAAAAATTAAGGAAATAATCACATTTACCACTGCAAGAAAAAGAATAAAACACCTAGGAATAAACCTACAAAATGAGGCAAAAGACCTGTACACAGAAAACTATAAGATACTGATGAAGACTCAAAGATGACACAAACAGATGGAAAGATATACCATGTTCTTAAATTGGAAGAATTAATATTGTGAAAATGACTATATTACCCAAAGCAATGTAAAACTTCAATGCAATCCCTATCAATTTACCAATGGTATTTTTCACTGAATTAGAGCATAAAATTTTACAATATATGGAAACACAAATGATCTCAAATAGCCAAAGCCATCTTAAGAAAGAAAAATGGAGCTGGAGGAATCAGGCTCCCTGACTTCAGACTATACTACAAAGCTACAATCATTAACACAATATAGTACTGAAACAAAAACAGAAATATAGATCAATGGAACAGGATAGAAAGCCCCAAGATAAATCCATGCACATATGGTCACCTAATCTATAGCATAGGAGGCAAGAATATACAATGGAGAAATGACAGTGTCTTCAATAACAGGTGCTGTGAAAACAGGACAGCTGCATATTAAAATTGAAATTAGAACTCCCTAATACCATACACAAAAATAAGCTCAATATAGAATAAGACCTAAATGTAAGGCCAGACATTATTAAACTCCTAGAAGAAAACGTAGGTAGAACACCCTTTGACATAAAATGCAGCAAGATCCTCTTTGACTCACCTCCTTGAGTAATGAAAATAAAAACAAAAATAAACAAATGGGACCTAATGAAACTTAAAAGCTTTTGCACAGCACAGGCAATCATAAACAAGATGAAAAGACAACCCTCAGAACAAGAGAAAGTATTTGCAAACAAAGCAATTGACAAAGGGTTGATCTTCAAAATATACAAACAGCCCATACAGCTCAATATTAAAAAAAAAAAAAACAATGAAAAAATGAGCAGAAGACCTAATTAGACATTTCTGCAAAGAAGACACACAGATGGCCAACAAAAACATGAAAAGATGTCCAACATCACTAATTATTAAAGAAATGCAAATCAAAACTACAGCAGTCAGATGGTCAGCATCAAAAAAGTCTATATATAACCAATAAATGCTGGAGAGAGTGTGGAGAAAAGGGAACCCCCTTACACTGTTGGTGGGAATGCAAACAGCCACTGTGGAGAACAGTGTGGAGATTCCTTAAAAAACTGGAAATAGAACTGCCTTATGAGCCAGCAATCCCACTACTGGACATGCACACCAAGGAAACCAGAATTGAAAGAGACACGTGTACCCCAACATTCATTGCAGCACTGTTTACAGTAGCCTAGGACATGGAAGCAACCTAGATGTCCATCAGCTGATGAATGGATAAGGAAATTGTGTTACATATACACAATGGAATATCACTCAGCTATAAAAAGGAACACATTTGAGTCAGTTCTAATGAGGTGGATGAAACTGGAGCTTATTATACAGAGTGAAGCAAGTCAGAAAGAGAAACACCAGTACAGTTTATTAATGCATATATATGAAATTTAGAAAGATGGTAATGATGACCCTATATGCAAGGCAGCAAAAGAGACATGGTTGTAAAGAACAGACTTGGAATATGTGGGAGAAGGCAGGGGTGGGGCGATATGAGAGAATAGCATTGAAACATGCGTATTACTGTTCGTAAAACAGATGAACAGAGCAAGTTCAATACATGAAGCAGGCACTCAAAGCTGGTGCTCTGGGACAACCCAGAGGGATGGGATAGGGAGGGAGGTGGGAGGGGGTTCAGGATGGGGAGACACATGTACTGTGTGGCTGATTCATGTGAATGTATGGCAAAAACCACCACAATAATGTAAAGTAATTAGCCTCCAATCAAAATAAATAAATTAATTTTTAAAAAACTGAAAATAGAACTACCATATGACTCAGCAATCCTATTCCTGGGTATATACCTGGAGAAAACCACAATTCAAAAAGATACATGCACCCCAATGCTCATCTCAGCACTAATTACAATAGCCAGGACAAGGAAGCAAACCTAAATATCCATCAACAGAAGAAACAATCGAGAAGATGTGATGTATTTATACAATAATAAATGCTGTATCCCAAGGGGAAGGCAGGGGTGGATGAACTGGGATATCGGAACTGACATATATTCAATACTATGTATGAAATAGGTAACTAATGAGAACCTGGGATTCCCAAGTGGCTCAGTGGTAAAGAATTTGCCTGCCAATGCACAAGACGTAAGTTTGATCCCTGGGTCAGAAAGCTCCCTGGAGTAGGAAATGGCAACCCATTTCAGTATTCTTGCCTGGGAAATTCCACTGATAGAGGAACCTGGCGGGCTACAGTCCATAGGGTTGCAAAACAATCAGTTACGACTTAACAACAACAATGGGAACCTACCGGATAGCACAAGGAACTTTACTAGACGCTCTATGGTGACCTAAATGTGAAGAAAATCCAAAAATGAGGGGATATATGTATACATATGACTGATTCACTTTGCTGTACAACAAAAACTGATTATTCCCTGCAGAGACAACAGCACAGCTATTCTATGCCTACATCTGCGTGCTCAGTCTCTTCAGTTGCGTCCGACTCTTTGAGACACTATGGACTGTAGCCTACCAGGCTTCCTCTGTCCGTGGGATTCTCCAGGCAAGAATACTGGAGTGGGTTGCCATGCCCTACTACAGGGGATCTTCCCAACCCAGGGATGGAACCCAGGTCTCCTGCATTACACATGCAGGAGCCACCAGGGAAGAACACCAGAAACTGACACAACAGTGTAAAGCAACTGTATGCCAATAAAATTTAAAAAGAACGAAAATGTGAAAGAATCTACACACCAAAAAAAAAAAAAAACAACTTTGACAATTAACAAAGGAATTCCGAAGGCTGTAAGACATAGACAAGGACTATATTTCTATACAATAACAATGAACAATCCCCAAATGAAATTAATTGCAAAACTCCACTTAAACAGCACAAAAATAATATATTTTGGATTTAATTAAACAAAATGCAAGACCTACACTTAAAACTAAAAACAGGGTTGACTGTGAAAGAAATTCCTCTAACAATTTTCTTCATTTTCTGTAAGAGTAGAAATTTTAGCTGGGCACATGGTCATACGATGAGAATTCACATTTTTCATCTTTATTTGCAGCTAGATGTGACCATGTGACTAAGTTCTGTTCAACGGGTCATGAATAGTCAAGTTGTAAACAATCTCTAAATCATCCCATTAAAACAAATGGTTTAACCTCCTCTTTTTGTCTTTTTCCCCTTTCCTGCTAGCTGAAATAAGCATATGTGCTAACGCATCTTCAACCATACAGAGGAGGGTAACACCCTAATGATGGTTTTTTAGAATATTATTTCTATCTATTCTTATTCTCTGTTTAGTAAGACATAGTAGTCATAGTTCACTTCTTTAGACATGATTTCTTTTAGCTTTTTGAACATATTTAAAATTTAGGACTTAAGATCTTTGCCTACTAAAGACATCATCTGGATCACCTCAGGGATAGTTTCAATTGGCTTCTTCTTTTTGGGTATATGGGCCATGCTTTCTTGTTCTTTGTCTCATAACATTTCATTGAAAATAGGACATTGTAGATAGTATGTGGTAGTAATTAGAAAATAATAATTTAATAACTTCTAATGTTCTGGAATTAGAAAGCTCCTACACCACTAATTTGTTGTTGTTGTTTTTAAGGCTCCTTATTTGTTTGGCAACTTTCCTAGGCTGATCATACAGATTCCGTATTCCTTACAGAATAGGGACATTGAGCTCTCTGCTCATATTTTTTAAAAAACTGTGTTGCTTTTATTTATAAGCTTGGCTTCTTTGGGGTCATCTCTTGTCAGTATAGTTAGTGGTCAGTTGATAATAATCAGAGTGTTTTCTTAAATGCCATGAGCTAGCAGGTCTTCCATGCATTTAATCAAAGGGATCTGTGTGTGAAAGCACATCTCGAAACTTCAGGCAGTCTACAAGCATCATCTTTCACTTCCTGCTTGTTCAGAGCCTTGAGGTCAATCAGAAATTGAGTTGATGGGGCTTTCTTGGCCCTTTATTGGGCACACACACAACCCTGCACATATAAGTAGGCTCCTAGATTCCAAAAATACACGGTACTCTATGCTATGTGCTAAGTCGCTTCAGGCATGTCTGACTCTTTGCAACCCTATGGACCATAGCCCACCTGTCCAAGGGATTCTCCATACAAGAATACTGGAGTAGGTAGCCATTTGCTTCTCCAGGAGATCTTCCTGACCCAGGTTTTGAACCTGCATCTCTTATATCTCTTGCATTGGCAGATGGGTTCTTTACCACTAGTACCACCTAAGGACTCTCAACCAAGTACCTTGCAGCTGTATAATTCTTCAGGTCTAAATTTAAAATTTTGAGCCACAGCTAGATTTTAAATTTTCAGACCCCAAAATTTGTTTGTCCCAACTGAAATCGCAGGCTTATGCATCTGTGGTATTACCAATTCCAGATAATTGCTATTGCTTTCAGCATGAGAATTTTTTTTTTCCCTGCAAAACTGGGCTCTGAGTAAGACTGAATAAAAACAACACCATGGGTATAAACTTTTTCAAGGAACTAAGAATCTGCTAAAAATATTGACTGTGCTCTGAGGAAGGGGTTTTCACAGACCTTTAAAAAAGGTCATTCCTTCTCATTCGCTCCAAGTTTGAAGCAAGGAAAACAGGTGTCTACTGTACAGTTGTCCCTCAGTATCTGAAGGGGATTGGTTTCAGGACCTGTCTTGAATACCAAAATTCAAGGATGCTCAATTCCCATGGTCAGTCTGTATCCATGGTTCCACATGCATGGCTTCAACCAACTGCAGATCCTGTGGTACTGTAGTATTTATTGAAAAAAGTACGGCATGTAAGTGAACCCATGCAGTTCAAACCCATGTTGTTCAAGGATCAACTGTAATTATTTTGCAGTCTCTCCTCTTAGACAAGATGAACTGCTTTCATGACTAGCCAAATCTTTTCAGAGATAAAATAAAATTATAGGGGTGTACAAGTTTCATAAATTGAGTCAAGAAGGCCCTCATCATGGGTTGGAGGAGCAATTTGCTCTTTCATTTTCTGTTCCTTAATCATAACTTGGATCATCTGTTTTGACAGTGAGGATGGTTCTGATTAGACGTGTGCTATAAATTTGAATGTCTTTGTACCCCTCCTCCCAAATCCATATGCCGAATCTTAACCCCTAATGTGATGGTATTTAGAGCTGAGGCCTTTGAGAGTGACTAAGTCATGAAGGTAGATCCTCCTGAATGGGATTAAGGCCCTTATAAAAGAGATTCCAGGCAGCTCTCTTATCTCTTTCATCAGGTAAATATACAAGAAGAAGAAGACTATCTATGAATGAGGAAGCAGGCCTTCAACAGACATAAAATCTATGACTGTCTTGATCTTGGACTTTTCAGCCTCCATATCTATGAGAAATAAATGTTGTTCAAGCCACTCGGTCTATGGTACTTCATTATAGCAGCCCAAATAGACTAAGACAAAGTGATTGCATGCATTTTGTTGAAGATTTTTGTGTCTATATTAATGTCTTATTATCATTTGCTTTTCTTTACCTGTACAGTCTGTCTGGTTTTGGTATCAGGGTAATGAGGTGAGGTGAAGTCACTCAGTCGTGTCCGACTCTTTGCGACCCCATGGACTGTAACCTACTAGGCTTCTCTGTCCATGGGATTCTCCAGGCAAGAATACTGGAGTGGATTGCCATTTCCTTCTCCAGGGCATCTTCCCAACCCAGGGATCGAACCCAGGTCTCCCGCATTAGAGGCAGACGCTTTAACCTCTAAGCCACCAGGGGTCTACTGGCCCCATAAAAAAGAGTTTGAAAGTCTTATCTCTTGTTCTATTTTTTGGAAAAATTTGTAAAATTTTGCTATTAATATTTATTCTTTCAGTATTTGGTAGGTTTTACCAGTAAAGTCAGCCATGAAATTAAAAGACACTTGATCCTTGGAAGAAGAGCTATGACAAACCAAGACAGCATATTAAAAAGCAGAGACATCACTTTGCTGGCAAAGGTCCATCTAGTCAAAGCTATAGTTTTTCCAGTAGTCATGTATGAATGTGAGAGTTGGACCGTAAAGAAGGGTAACCACCGAAGAATTGATGCTTTCAAATTGTGGTGCTAGAGAAGACTCTTAAGAGTCCGTTGGACAGCAAGGAGACCAAACCAATCAATCCTTAAGGAAATCAACCTTGAATATTCATTGGAAGGACAATGCTGAAGCTGAAGCTTCAATACTTTGGCCACTTGATGGGAAGAGTTGACTCATTGGAAAAGACCCTGATGCTGGGAAAGATTGAGGGCAGAAGGAGAAGGGGTCAGAAGAGGACTAGATAGTTAGCATCACAGACTCAGTGGGTATGAATCTGGGTAAACTCAGATATTGCGTTTAGTTTAGGAGATAGTCAAGGACAGGGAAGCCTGTTGTGCTGCAGTCTATGGAGTCGCAAAGAGTTGCACATGACTTAGCAAATGAACAAAACAATGGATGGATAAGGGCTGCCGGTCAATTTTCTGTTTCTGACCAGCAGCTGATATTTCAGGCTTTACACCATTAGCCAAAAAAGGGTAGAGATATCTGCAGTTGTGTTAACATTAATGCCCACCTTGCAATATTCCTGAAAGTAGGAGCTTATCAATCTCTACAATTAGAGATGGATTCACCTCATCCTGTCAACAGGATTGGATTATTCCCCAGGAAACGCTGTGGGAGACGGGGGTGATAAACTTCAAGGATATAAGTTAAAAATTTTAAAGCTGTTCTCTTTTCTCTATGATTATGTGTGTGTGTGTGGGGTATTATTTCTATCATGGTTAGAGAAATTCTCATTTATGGTTATACATATGGCCTTGCTGCTGCTACTGCTGCTAAGTTGCTTCAGTCGTGTCTGACCGTGTGCGACCCCATAGACAGCAGCCCACCAGGCTCCCCCATCCCTAGGATTCTCTAGGCAAGAATACTGGAGTGGGTTGCCATTTCCTTCTCCAATGCATGAAAGTGAAAAGTCAAAGTGAAGTCACTCAGTCGTGTCCGACTCATAGCGATCCCATGGACTGCAGTCTACCAAGCTCCTCCGTCAATGGGATTTTCCAGGCAAGAGTATTGGAGTGGGGTGCCATTGCCTTCATATGGCCTTCAGTTCACTTCAGTTCAGTCGTTCAGTCGTGTCCGACTCTTTGCGACCCCATGAATCGCAGCACGCCAGGCCTCCCTGTCCATCACCAACTCCCAGAGTTCACTCAGACTCACGTCCATCGAGTCCGTGATGCCATCCAGCCATCTCATCCTCGGTCGTCCCCTTCTCCTCCTGCCCTCAATCCCTCCCAGTGTCATGGGGGGGGCGGCGCAGTGGTTAGTCAGGGGACTAGAAGCACAGAGAAAAATAGGGATGAAAGTAAATAAAAGAACAGGTAGATTAGGAAGAATTTTACCAGCTTTGTATTAAAGAGTGAAGCTATGCATGAATAATGGAATTAACTACATAAAAATAAAACTATGCATCTGGAAACCACAAATAATTAAAAAGCAAAATCCAAGAAAAGTATCTGCAATGTATGTGCCTGAATGTGGGTCAGGGTCTTCACATATAACTGCTAAAATCAATGAACTACTTATTTTTAAAAATTAATACATGCTGATGAGAGTATGAGAAACCAAGAATTCTCATAGGAAGTCAGGGAAAATACAAATGGGTATTATGTTTCTTGCAATATGCATCAAGAGTGTTAAGTGTTCACATCCTTCAGTTCAGTAAATTTACCCCCTTGAAATCTATTATAAACAGAGATGGTGAAAAATATTTTTATTTTACGGAGGAATAATCTTTGAGTAATATATCAGTGTTCCTCTTACATATCTCCTAGACTGAATTGCTCTACATATTACTACAAATTCCCTGCAAATTATGAGTTTTTCCACCAGAAAGCAGAAATGGGTAGTAGAAGAATAGATATCAGCTACAAGTTTAAAGAGAACATTTTTAATACACTGAGTCTTGTGGCTTGAAAAACTCTACCCACTACACATTACAGCAAATACTGATGATAGCATCAACAATAATTACATGATAGCTACAAGCGCCAAGCTAAGATCCTGTTGGATAATTGATGCTGGACACCACCCATGAAGCAGATGCTATTATTGCCCTCCTTTTATGCCTTTGGGAACTGTGGCACACAGAGGAAAAGTCAGCTCTCCAGGTTCTCAGGGTTCCTCCAAGAGTGTCCCTCTGTTCAGGTCCCAAGTCTGTCAGACTGTAGTTTGCACACTGGTTTGCAGGATGCTTTCCTGCCCCCAACACAAGAATGAAAATACTCACTGGGGAAGAGGGTAAAACAACCCGGAAAACTTTTTAAAAAGTGTAATAAGATAATCATTGCCCATAATTAAGTGAGAGGAAATAAAATGAATGTAGGAAATTGTTCATAGAGTATCATTCCAGTATTATAAAAAGATGTTATATTTACAAAGAAAAGCATAGGGAAGAAACCAGGTATCTGTTCATTTAATCAACAAATATATTTTGAGAACACACTGCTAAGCACTGTTTTGTTAACGTGCTGCAATTAATATGGTAAGCTAAAACAAAGCAAAAAACACACGTCCTGTCAGAAAGGTTACATTATGATATTTTCCTTTGAGACAGAGGTCACAGAGTATTTTCTGCTTTCCATGTCAAGTTTTAATTTTTGTCAGTCTTTTAAAGACTAAGTATTCTTTTAGGAAGAAAAATGAATAAAAATTTAAAAGTCTTTCTCAAATGATTTTTACAACTTGGAGAACACGTTAAAATCCTGAATTTAAAAAGTGAGATATTCAAGTCACGATGTAATATGATTTTCATGTTTAAAGTTCACATTTATGAATGAAAACATGAAATATTAATGGTCATCACCAGGTAATGGGATTGTGAATAAGATTAGCCTTCTTTATTACACTTTATCTGTATTCCAAATTTCCTATATTTAAGTTCTGTGACTTTAATAATGAGATAATAAAAAAAAAAAACCTAGGAAAACCCAGGGTAAACCCATAACGAGACCATTCAGAGAAGCAGAAGGACAAGTTGCTAAGTAACCTAGGCAGCTTCACAGGAGAAAGGTCAACTTGAAAAGCAAAAGGGTTTTGTCTATGGGCAGTGAGTTTTCAAAAGGGACCCCACTAAAGGTAGCAGACCTAGCCTAAAGATCTGCCTAGCCCACTTAGACTAAAAAGGAGCCGGCTTTTTCGAGTTTTTTTAAAGCACGAAGGGAGGGGCGGGAGGCGGGCAAGGCTGCTGTGCAATGCAATGCTGCCATCTAGAGTTTTAGGAGACCAATTGCCACCAATGCTAGAAAAATTCATCTTTTCCGCTGGTTTTCCCGCGTAGAGCCCAGAAAGTCATGGATGCAAAAGCCAAGCGGGATGCCAGTAATGACCACAAAAGTGAAGTGAACCTGCCAAATTCCACGGCGCCTAAGCTTTCTTTAGTCCCACAAACCGAGCCATAGCACCATAGCCCTTCCTGGGCGCCGGAGCCCAGGAGGGACGCAAACCCGGGGAATGGAGTTAAGATCCCACTGGCGGCTTCAGGGCCTTCGCGTAGAAGCCCCGTGAAGCCGCTGCCAGTCTCCCAGCCCAGTCCACTAGTTTTCTCCCTCACCCTGTTTGGAACTCTCTACTGAGGAGCCTGAGCGGTGACGTCCGTGTCCTGTCGCCTACTACCCAGCCCCCTACGTGCGGTTCAGTTCAGTTCAGTTCAGTCGCTCAGTCGTGTCAGACTCTGCGACCCCATGAGCCGCAGCACACTAGGCCTCCCTGTCCATCACCAACTCCCTGAGTTCAACCAAATCCATGTCCATCGAGTCGGCGATGCCACCCAACCATCTCATCCTCTGTCGTCCCCTTCTCCTCCTGCCCCCAATCCCTCCCAGCATCAGGGTCTTTTCCAATGACAACTCTTTGCGTGAGGTGGCCAAAGTACTGGAGTTTCAGCTTCAACATCAGTCCCTCCAATGAACACCCAGGACTGATCTCCTTTAGAATGGACTGGTTGGATCTCCTTGCAGTCTAAGGGACTCTCAAGAGTCTTCTCCAACACCACAGTTCAAAAGCATCAATTCTTCGGTGCCCAGCTTTCCTCACAGTCCAACTCTCACATCCATACCGGAATGGATGACTACCGGAACATGACTACCAGAAAAACCATAGCCTTGACTAGACAGACTTTGTTGGCAAAGTAATGTCTCTGCTTTTTAATATGCTGTCTAGGTTGGTCATAACTTCCCTTCCAAGGAGTAAGCGTCTTTTAATTTCATGGCTGCAGTCACCATCTGCAGTGATTTTGGAGCCCAGAAAAATAAAGTCAGCCACTGTTTCCACTGTTTCCCCATCTATTTGCCAGGAAGTGATGGGACTGGTTACCATGATCTTGGTTTACTGAATGTTGAGCTTTAAGCCAACTTTTTCTACTCTCCTCTTTCACTTTCATCAAGAGGCTCTTTAGTTCTTCACTTTCTGCCATAAGGGTGGTGCCATCTGCATATCTGAGGTTATTGATATTTCTCCTAGCAATCTTGATTCCAGCTTATGCTTCATCCAGCCCAGCGTTTCTCATGATGTACTCTGCATATAAGTTAAATAAGTAGGGTGACAGTATACAGCCTTGACGTACTCCTTTTCCTATTTGGAACCAGCCTGTTGTTCCAACTGAATGTTGAGCTTTAAGCCAACTTTTTCTACTCTCCTCTTTCACTTTC
The DNA here is from genome assembly GCA_006410635.1 of Cephalophus harveyi. Taxonomy (NCBI): domain Eukaryota; kingdom Metazoa; phylum Chordata; class Mammalia; order Artiodactyla; family Bovidae; genus Cephalophus; species Cephalophus harveyi. Next base: position 128,808 of record SJYT01066799.1, on the reverse strand, counting down.
ATCAAGAGGCTCTTTAGTTCTTCACTTTCTGCCATAAGGGTGGTGCCATCTGCATATCTGAGGTTATTGATATTTCTCCTAGCAATCTTGATTCCAGCTTATGCTTCATCCAGCCCAGCGTTTCTCATGATGTACTCTGCATATAAGTTAAATAAGTAGGGAGACAATATACAGCATTGACATACTCCTTTTCCTGTTTGGAACCAGTCTGTTTTCCATGTCCAGTTCTGACTGTTCCTTCCTGACCTGTATACAGATTTCTCAAGAAGCAGGTCAGGGTCTGGTATTCCCATCTCCTTCAGAATTTTCCACAGTTTATGGTGATCCACACAGTCAAAGGCTTTGGCATAGTCAATAAAGCGGGACTGGTACAAATCCCCTGGCCATTACCCTCCTGCCCACTCCCAGCCTGTGAATGTGCTCCTCTGGTGGCACACTCACTGTTCTCCTGTCAGCCTTCACTCTTCTGATCTGTCCTCAGTGCCTACGAGGCTACCCAGTCACCCAGGAGCCTCTCCGTCCTCAGTGATGCTCCCTTCCTTCTCACCGGAGCATGCCTCTGCCCACGGTCCCACCCTGGGCATCAGGAAAGATCGCGCCCCTCATGGTGTCTGTTTCTAGCATTCCTGCCTCTCATCACCCTCAATATGATATCCTGTCCTCCAGCACCCTTGCTGTAATGCATTGATAGCCTCAACCTCCTGGAGACCTCTATCTAGCTCACCGACCACATGTCCTTCCACACCATCAGCCATGCCTCTCCTCACTCTGCTGAGCCAAGGCTGGAAGCTGTCCCCCGCAAACACACCTCTCCCCTGAAAACACACCTCTTGTGCTCCTTGCACCCTCCTGCCTGCCCACTCCCTGCCTGTCTCTAAGCACCTGAGCACTGAGGAGAAAACTTTACAACTTTACAGAAGTGTTTTATTTTAAATCCATGACTGAAGGAGAATTGCTATTCATTGTCACTCTTAGCTACCTACACTACACACTAGTAACCTTCCTCCATCCTAATGACCACCAGCCCTACCCCCCAATAATTCGTGGAGAAGATAGAAGCAATCCCATGGGATTTCTCAAGGTTCGCAGTCCCAATCTGCCTGTTTCCACCCTGGCACGCTGCTGCCCCTATGGAGGAGGTGACCATATCCCATTTGAGGCCTTCACCTGGATTCCATATCCTTCCTCCTCAAAGAGTGAGCTTTTGCAATGCTCATTCTGGTTTCTGGAACTGTCAGACTCCCCATTTCTTTTGGATCATTCCATCATCTACAAAGTGGGCAGAAGAATAGTTGGAGTTTAAGAATTTAGCCTTCTGGAGATGATCGTGATTCCTGCTCTGGTGGGCAGACCCCTAGGGGCTTCATTCCCTGTAGAAGAAATGAGGAAATCGGCTGAGTTCAGACCTAAGGGTTCTACCATGAAGGAAGCCTAACCTGTCTAGGGCTGGAGCAAGCAGCTGTGAGGAGACAACCCACATCCCAGGTCAGGAGTGGCGGCTGTACTCTGCTGGAGCAGTTGTGAAGAGACACCTCACGTCCAAGGTCAGAGAAACCCCAGTAAGACGGTAGGCACAGGAGCAGCTGTGAGGAGATACCCCATGTCCAAGGACAAAGGAGAAGCCCCAGCAAGATGGTAGAAGGGACGAATTCATGTTTAGAATCAAACCCCATTCCCGCCAGAGACGCTCAGACAGCTCAAACCAACCTTGTGTGTACCAGGACCTAGGGACCCCACAGAGACTGAGACGGAACTGTGTTTGAGTGTCTCCTGCGGAGGTACAGCTCAGCAGTGGACTGCCACAGGGACATGGGCTCTGGGTGCAACAGACTTAGGAATAGCATAAGCCCTCTTGGAGGAGGTCACCATTAACCCCACCATAGAGCTGCCAGAACTTACACAGGACAGGGAAATAGACACTTGGAGGGCACAACAGAAACTTGTGTGCACCAGGACCCAGGAGAAAGGAGCAGTGGCTCCACAAGAGACTGACCCAGACTTGCCTGGGTGTGTCCCGGAGTCTCCAGCAGAGGCGTGGATCGGCGGTGGCCTGCTGCAGGGTTGGGGGCACTGAGTGTAGCAGTACCTGCATGGAATCATTTGAAGGAGGTCACCATTATCTTCATTACCTCCACCATAGTTAGGCCCCAGGTAAATAGAAGGGTCTTGTAGGTCTTCATAGAACCGTTCAACTTCAGCTTCTTCAGCATTACTGGTTGGGGCATAGACTTGGATTACTGTGATACTGAATGGTTTGCCTTGGAAACTAACAGAGATCATTCTGTCGTTTTTGAGATTGCGTCCAAGTACTGCATTTCGGACTCTTCTGTTGACCATGATGGCTACTCCATTTCTTCTGAGGGATTCCTGCCTGCAGTAGTAGATATAATGGTCATCTGAGTTAAATTCACCCATTCCAGTCCATTCTAGTTCTCTGATTCCTAGAATGTCGATGTTCACTCTTGCCATCTGTTTGACCACTTCCAATTTGCTTTGATTCATGGACCTGACATTCCAGGTTCCTATGCAGTATTGCTCTTTACAGCATCAGACCTTGCTTCTATCACCAGTCACATCCACAGCTGGGTATTGTTTCTGCTTTGGCTCCATCCCTTCATTCTTTCTAGAGTTATTCCTCCACTGATCTCCAGTAGCATATTGGGCACCTACTGACCTGGGGAGTTCCTCTTTCAGTATCCTATCATTTTGCCTTTTCATACTGTTCATGGGGTTCTCAAGGCAAGAATACTGAAGTGGTTTGCCATTCCCTTCTCCAATGGACCACATTCTGTCAGACCTCTCCACCATGACCCGCCCGTCTTGGGTTGCCCTGGGGACATGGCTTAGTTTCACTGAGTTAGACAAGGCTGTGGTCCTAGTGTGATTAGATTGACTAGTTTGTCATCTGAGTTAAATTCACCCATTCCAGTCCATTTTAGTTCGCTGATTCCTAGAATGTCGACGTTCACCCTTGTCATCTCTTGTTTGACCACTTCCAATTTGCCTTGATTCATGGACCTGACATTCCAGGTTCCTATGCAGTATTGCTCTTTACAGCATCGGATCTTGCTTCTATCACCAGTCACATGCACAACTGGGTATTGTTTTCGCTTTGGCTCCATCCCTTCATTCTTTCTGGACTTATTTCTCCACTGACCTCCGGTAGCATATTGGGCACCTAATGATCTGGGGAGTTCCTCTTTTGGTATCCTGTCATTTTGCCTGTTCATACTGTTCATGGGGTTCTCAAGGCAAGAATACTGAAGTGGCTTGCCATTCCCTTCTCCAGTGGACCACGTTCTGTTGCTCCCACACTTCATCCATTTACCTAGTTATTCAATTCCAGTATAGAAATATCAAAATTATTTACCCATATTCTTGTGGAAAATAACCTTATCAACTGAAGTGTAGCACTATGTACAGTTTCTTTTGCCTTTAGTGTTATATACTTTACTCATTTCCGAAGTTACTAAGGTCAGCAATTTTTTTCTTCCCCCTTTTATTGAGATTGTTTCATATATTTATAATAGAATTAGATTGCTTTGTTATATTCCACATTTTATTGTGGGATTCCTCTTGACCTCCCAAATAATTTTTAAAAAATTTTAACTTTTATTTGTAAAAAGTTAAATACAGAAACCAAACTAATGAACAGATGACTACATGTGTATTTGTAATTAACATTTTGTCATACTTGTTTCAGTTTTTTAAAACAGACATTTAAAGAACAGATTAAGTCCTTTTGTACTTCTTAATTCCATTTGTCTTCCTTTTTACCCAAGGACAGTTACTGTTACAATTGTGTTTTTTTCTCCCCATTCCATGATTTTTTACTTTATTAGATGTACTTGTGACCCTAAATAATAAATCCTGTAGTTCTGTGTGTTCTAGGAACATTTATATAAATGACGTGACTTTGTAGGTATCTTTCTAAATCATGCTTATTTTACTGTTAAATAGTATGCTACTGAGATCCATCTATGGTTGATAATGTTTGTGCTGGAATGTCTTTACAGTGTTTAGTTAAATGAATATACTACATTTTATTCATCTACTTGTTAATTGACATTTAGATTGGGGTATGATTTTGCTATTTTATATGCTATATCAACATCCTTGTACATATCTCCTCATGCATATGTGAAAGAATTTCCTTAGACTATATAGCTGGAAGTGAAATTGTTGGATTGTGTGGCATGTACATTCTCTATTTTGCTAGAAATGACCAGTTTGCCTCTAGTGTGATTTTACTAGTTTCCCACATCCTCGGCATCACTTGAAACTGCTGACTTTTTATTTTTGCTAATCTTATAGGTATGATCAATTGTCTTTCCCAGATTTTCAGAGACTGTGGAACAAATCACCTCATTTTCTCAGGAACTAGAACTAATTTTGATAGAAGCTTGAGTGTTTATCCTAGGGGCTATTCATTAGTTTCTAATAACCTTTTATGTTATTTTCAAAGGTGTCTGCTTATCCAGGAGTTACAAAGTTGTTTTGGAATCTAACTTCACCCAAATTCTCTGTTCCAGTATCTGTCATGAAGGAAAACGTATATCCAAAATATGAGGTAAAATGCAGAATGACTTTTCTGTATTGTTGTTTACTAATTAAACTGTATAATCAATTATGATGTTAAGTTTTACTGGAAGTTATTATGTAAATTGTCAGTAAAAACTGCAATAACTGAATGATTGGATGGCACTATAGAAAGTATGCATATAATAAATAGTTATATATGTGTGTACATATATACACATATAAGCTTATAACTATGTGTACACTTAAACATGTACACTTATAGGTATATTTCTAAGAAAACGGTTGGACTTACCCATGTTACTTTAGCTAGTCTTTTCTTTCTGAAAGAATTATTTGACTGACCAGATATAAAGCATCTTGGGCTGTTTAGAAGATCTTTATGATATGCTCATTTGCCTTTAAAAGTGAATTTTTAGTTATTGTTTAAAAAAGTGTAAAACTACCTGATACAATTATTAATCCATTTTCTTCTTCCCTTAAGGTGTTTCCCATTTTAGGTCACACTGCTTATTTTAAAGGGCTTCCCTGGTAGCTCAGATGGTAAAGAATCTGCCTGCAAAGCAGGATGCCCGGGTTCAGTCCCTGGGTTGGGAAGATCCCCTGGAGAAGCAAATGGCAACCCACTCCAGTATTCCTGCCTGGAGAATTCCATGGACAGAGGAGCCTGGTGGGCTACAGTCCATGGAGTCTCAAAGTAGAAAAATCAAGAGAGGAAAACCAAAATAATCTATTATTTTTCTCCCTCACGACAATTACTGTCCACTTTTTGGTCTACTTTCTTTCATTGTTAAAAGTTCTTTTTCTTCCTCCTCCTCTTCCTTTTTTTCTCCTTTCCCCCTTTTCTTCTTCCTACTTATATTTTCCTCCTAAAATAATTCTGTGATGAACATCATTGTACATAAAGTTTTAATGGTATTTAGAATTATTTTATTTGCATAGGATCCTAGATAGATTACTGATAACACATATATGAGAAAAGAATAAGACAAAAACGTTAATCATAGGGAAAGAACAACCAGGGTAATAGCATAAGTCAGACATAAGGAAATTCTGTCCATATATGCCTTTGCTTGAAATGGGGTCATCAACATCAGTGTTGGTGTGAAACATCTTTACATTCCTTGCATTACTTGATTATGATGTATTATTCTTAAATATTATATTGAATTCTGCTAGGCAATATTTTATTGTTTTTTTAAAATATATACTAATGAGTGAAATATATATGTAGTGTATTTTTTGTTGGACTCTTATCAAGGTTATTCTTGCTTTATAAAGTTAATTGGTTAGCATTTCATTTTTTTAATATTCTAGAATTGAAAGAACATAGGAATAATTTTGAAAGTGTGGAAGAATCCACTGTCTAGGAACATTTGAGCTATTTGGGAAGGTAACTTTTGACAATTAGAACCTTTTATTTTCTAATTCTTGGGTTACTCACGCTTAATATTTTTTCTCAAGTCAAT
>SJYT01066799.1:112186-122589 GCA_006410635.1 Cephalophus harveyi | reverse complement strand
TCAATTGGTAACATATATTCTTACAAAAAGCCATCTATTAGTTGAAATTTATAAGTTTATATACAGAATTTGTATACAGTCTCTCTTTAGTTTTAATCTTCATTTCTAAAGTTGGATTATTTTCTTTATCATTTCTAATGATATTTGGGGATTTTTTTTTCCCCTAGAATAAATTTTCTAGAAGTTAATTTAGTATTTTTTTCAGCGATCTTTTTTCATTTATTTTCAAGTACAGATGCTTTATTTTCTACTCATCAAATTGCTCTACTCACACTAGTGTAAAACCATTCATTTAATTTTTTTTTTTAGCAAGGTTTTGATGTATGATTATGGGCTTCTTTGGTGGCTCAATGGTAAAGAAAGAATCTGCCTGACAGTACAGAAGACAAGTGTTTGATCCTTGACTAGGGAAGATTCCCTGGAGAAAGAAATGGCAACCCACTCCAGTATCCTTGCCTGGAAAATCCCGTGAACTGAGGAGCCTGGTGGGGTCAGACATGACAGCGACTAAGCAACAATATCTGAATCACTGTGCTATACATTTGAAACTGACACAACATTGGAAATCTACACTTCAGTTTAAGAATAAAAATCTCTCTTCCCCTTGCACAGTTATTGGATCCTGGTCTGAAGGCAACCCCTGCCTACTGCTCCTTCTCTCTCTTTATCCTCCATTGATAGCATCTGCTTCTAACTGAACTGACACAATAGGGGAATCTGATATTAGTGTAGTGTTATCTAAACTGTGTGTTTATAAAGCATGGACACATATTTTTCTGTCTTTGTGTGTATAAAAGTGTGAATATAGGGAATTGAGAGTAGGCAGAATTGCCTGAACAGAAGTAAAAATTGCAGCAATTTTAAGAATTTGGTTAGAACTGTTGAAAATGGAGTAACACATTACAAAGCTAGGTCAAAAATAAATTGCTCTTGGTGGTTGTGACCAGAAGGACAAAGATCCAACAGGACTTTCTGGCACAGAACACTTTCCATTCCCTCGAACTGGAATCAAACCTTTGTTCAAAGACTGTTGGTTCCTTTGAATGGGAAATTCATTTAGATACAAAGATCTGTGTGCCTCAATTTTTAAAAGCAAATTTTACCTATTTACATATATTATGGTTATTGGTATTTTTTTTTTTTATCCTGCCATTTGATTTTTGTTTTTTATAGATGCTGCCTTTTTTATTTTTTTAATTTGGACAAACTAAGCAGTTTACTCAATCGTTCTAAAAAACAGATACTTCCATTATAAAATGAAGAATTTACAAAGTCTTAACAGCAGTATCCCAGAGATCAAAATGAAACTTAATCATACAATGACAAATTTAATACTGGCTACATAGCAAATTTGCCAAAATGTTGCAGTCGCCTTCTTTGCCAGCAAATTCATAAGCTAGATATTGCCTTTTGTTTGTTTTATATTCTCTTTTTATTTCTTTTCTTAAATTTGTCTTTTTTTGTTATTCCTTTTTAAAAAATTTCAGTGGTCTGAGTATAATATCTGTCTCTTATACACATCTCATATGTGAAAGAATTTCCTTAGACTATATAGCTGGAAGTGAAATTGTTGGATTGTGTGGCATGTACATTCTCTATTTTGCTAGAAATGACCAGTTTGCCTCTAGTGTGATTTTACTAGTTTCCCACATCCTCGGCATCACTTGAAACTGCTGACTTTTTATTTTTGCTAATCTTATAGGTATGATCAATTGTCTTTCCCAGATTTTCAGAGACTGTGGAACAAATCACCTCATTTTCTCAGGAACTAGAACTAATTTTGATAGAAGCTTGAGTTATATATATTGTTTCTTATTCCTATGGTGATCTCCCTAGAACATAAATGTTTAACTTATCAATATCTAATATTAATCAATACCTTTATACTCTTCCAGGAAACTGCAATTATTTGAAAACTTGTTATTCCATTTACTCTTTCTTGATTTAATGTGCTCTTACTTTGATACATTTTTAGATCCTTATCTTTTAAAATTCAGAAGACGTTGTTCTTATCATTTTATGCAATAATCCTTAGATTTTACCCATGAATTTATCTCTCTGTGTTTTCCTTTCTACTTTTCAGGCATCTCAGACCTTTCTGTCTGGCATCATTTTGCCTTCTGCTAGAATATATCTTTTAGAATTTGCTTTAAGGAAAGTGGGAGGTCTACAGTTGGTAAAAATTCTGTTTTTTCTTTGTTTTAAATGCCTTTATATTACTTCATGCTTGAGGGATATTTTACTTTGTGATAATATTATTGCAGATACTTATTTTTAGCACACTAATGATGTCTCACAGTTTTCTGGTATCCATTATTGCTATTGAGAATTGATTCTTAAATATGAACCTTTTGAAGGTTCTTTGATAAAAAATCAAAGAACCCTTTGATAATAAATTCTCTGCCTCCCCCCTTTTACTTTTAAGCTGTGCTTTTTTTTCCATGCAGTTTCAGTATGGTGTGTCTAGTTGCAGATTTCTTCTTATCTATTATATTCTGGAATGATTGGGATCTTTGAATCTGTGGTTTGATATCTTTCATCAGCTATGGAAATTTTTTAGTTACTGTTTCTTCACATTTTGCCTCTGTCTATTCTGTCCTTCATTTTCTGGGCCTTTAATAACATGTGTTAACTACTTTTTCCCCCCTTGATACTGGATCCTATACAATTTCTTCTGATCTGTCTTATAGTTCAAGTTCATAAATTCTTCAGTTGTGTCTAATAATACTGTTTAACTTGTTCTCTGCATGTTTAAATTTGGTTTTATATTCTTTTTAGAATTTATCTGTTTTCTCGATTACATTCTGGTGTTTTGTATTTTTGTGAATTTGCCTTTAAATGTTTATCATTGTATTTAGAACATTATTTTTAGTAAATATTTGAGACCTAGAAAGGCAGTTCTTCCTCTAGAGAAAATTTTTTGTCAGAACCTGAGATCTGTACCGTTCAACCTAAAATTGAGGTTGAGGCTTGAGTTTCTTTGAACACCTGTGTACAGAGCCTAGGCTGCAAGTCTACACAAATGTTGATTTACATCCATTCATTCCTAATCTTAGGGTATAACCCTGTAATATCCTTGTAGCCTTGGATACCTGTATATTATATATATATATATAAAATCAGTTTCCATACTTCAGGGAGACGCTGGGCTTGCCTGTCTGTCACCCTTGTCCCTTAAAGTTGCACATATGCAGCTCAGATTTGCAACTGTTTTGGCAAACATTTTGTGAACAAAAGCATCTTTGAATACTGGGCTTACCTTTTCAGGTTTTTGGATTTTTCCTATATTTTTTACCCAGTATCTCTTCATCATATTATTAGCTCTGATGCTTTGAAGATTATCTTTGTCATAATACATGCTTTCTAGTTGTTTTCAGAAGAATTGCTTGTTGCTGGTCATTGTTCAGTCGCTAAGTTGTGTTCAACTCTTTGCGACTCCATGGACTGTAGTGTGTCAGGCTTCCCTGTCCTTCACTGTCTCCCAGAATTTGCTAAAACTCATGTCCATTGAGTGAATGATGCTATCCAACTATCCTCTGTTGCACCCTTCTCCTCCTGCCTTCAATCTTTGCCAGCATCAAGGTCTTTTCCAATGAGTTGGCTTTTCATGTCAGATAGCCAAAGTATTGGAGCTTCAGCATTAGTCTTTCCAATGAATATTCAGGGATGATTTCCTATAGAATCGACTGGTTTGATCTCCTAGAATTACCTAACCTGCCATAACTAGAAGTAGAAGTCATAATTGACTTTTAAGGTAGCAAAACTGTTTTCATTTCCATCTGCATCTCAGCTTTTATTGCACACATACTAATTTTAGCAATATTCCTGTAATAGAGCAGAATTTTTACATCATATATATGTAAGCACTACTGTAATTGTCCTCTCAAGGCCTGCTGGTATGAGCAATATACTGATAAGTTCCAACATATGAACCACATTGTCTTTTTACAAAGCAGCCATAGATTGTTAGTTCTGCTGTTTTGATATTAAAAATAGTGTTAAGGTTTTTGTCTTTGTTATTGTTAAAAGCATTCTTTTAAAATGTAATAGCTGCTATTCCTCCATATTTGAATATTTTGTGTAAGTATATGGCCAAATCATTTCAAAATCCTTGTGCGTCACATAATTTATCTTTGAAGAATAATGATGAAAGTGACCAGGCATCTTTCTGCAATGTCCAGTAATTTTCTTACATTGCATTGTGCTATAACTACATTACAAAAATACCACAGAGAGGATGAACAAAAATTCAATACTGATGATAACTAAAATTAGCCATTGCCTTCTCCATATCTGTTTCATTCTCAGTAATAATTACATGATACTTTTAAAAGTTCATTTTCTACTGAATATATATTTTAAAATTTTAAAATGCTAGTTGAGATGTAAAAAGCTCATCAAACAAAGCTGCAGCATGATTTATGTCGCCATGAATCCTATGGAACTTAGGTTTTCGAGTTGTTTCTATATATCCAAATCACTGGTTACAAGATAGAGAAGTAGCACATTTAATAATAATTGTAACTATTGCAGCAGTTTATGTTGCAGCAATAAATATATATATAATCTAACTGATGGATACAATTCAAACTATAAAGCATTTAAGGAAATTTTCATTCCAGTTAATACTTAGAATGTTTGCTTGTATTTGTCAGTGAATAGTCACATATTGATAATAACTCTAAATGGCATGTTTTGTTCATAATCCTGATGTTAATATGCTGAAGAGATTCAACACCACTCTGTGAGGTCACAGGATCATTGATTGTCCAGAGTCCAAGAATGTCAGAAATAATGCAGAAGTATCGGTTTGGCTAAGGTCCAATGCCAAAGCCATATTGTGGGTTTTAGCCAAATACTAAGGCTGCAGCTGGACTTTGATCGATGTTTTTTTTCTATAATTATACTTCCCTATATATTGCTCTTTTGGTAATAGCGTTTTAGTATGTAACAACAATAATCATAGGCTCTGAGTTAAAAGTATTCTACTATATAGTTTAAAGCTGTTATCTTTTATCACAGAGTGCACAAACAAGCAGAATTTTAATTGAGAAATTTACATCTGAAAGCAAAGAAAGTGTCATTACTTTAAATCAGCATAGGAGAAGTTCCAGGGTAAGTATAATTTTTAGTCTAAATTATGGGTTGGTGTCTTTGTCTTCCTACAGTTTAGATATTATTTCTAGTGATTTCAGAAGTAATTTCTTGATGCTTCCTCATTCTGGGAAATGCCTCAGTGCATTGACCAGAATGTTTGCGGAGGACATATTTCTTCTTTTTCAAATATGTTGTCTTTATGACACTCAGAATATGTTATTTACTAATCGTAGTAGGATATCTGCTGTGAGTTTTACTGAAATTCCTAAAATGTCTATTTTTTCCATCATTCATCACTGCTTGCCCAGGTCTTAAATGATCAAAGGAACATGTTTATGAATCTTTTTACCAAATGAGGGGAGGGGATTGTTTATGGCTATGAAACAGAGTAACACTGAATTCTCTAAGTGGTGACTGGATTTATGCCTATGATTTTATAGTCACTAAAGTGTATCTAAGTAAAATAATTAAATAATAAACACAGTTGGAGAGAAAAGAGTGATTGAGGGAAGAAGACATGTATGAAATTTATATCACTGGCTTAATAAATATCCTGAACTTTATAAGGGACAAAGAGGAAATGGTTTTATTTTTCTTTCCTTAAGGCCTCCAGCCCTCTGCTCCCCATGATGATATCTTAGGATGCTGAGTGCCACAGAATAGAGAGTCTTATTAACCTGTGACAAATCAGATCCCACTAGGTTTAGTATGGTTCTGTGCCTCTTTCTGTATTCCCCATACAGTCAGGTAATATATTTTTTTGAGGTAATGTTTCTATTTAATGTAGATCACTTTTGCTATTTTAATATAGATAACTATTTCTTATTACATATTTGTCCTTATGTTTGAGCTTTTTATTTCTCATCAGTCTGAATGATATGGAGGTCATATCATTCTTGTTTTTTATCGACAGCACCTAGAACAGTGACCATCACAAAAAAATTAATTGAACCAACAAACGACACTTTCTAGTTTGGAATCCATGGACTATTGTAGTAGCATTCAGTTCAGTTCAGTTCAGTCGCTCAGTCGTGTCCGACTCTTTGCGACCCCATGAATCGCAGCACGCCAGGCCTCCCTGTTCATCACCATCTCTCGGAGTTCACTCAGACTCACATCCATCGAGTCCGTGATGCCATCCAGCCATCTCATCCTCGGTCGTCCCCTTCTCCTCCTGCCCCCAATCCTTCCCAGCATCAGAGTCTTTTCCAATGAGTCAACTCTTCGCATGAGGTGGCCAAAGTACTGGAGTTTCAGCTTTAGCATCATTCCTTCCAAAGAAATCCCAGGGTTGATCTCCTTCAGAATGGACTGGTTGGATCTCCTTGCAGTCCAAGGGACTCTCAAGAGTCTTCTCCAACACCACACTTCAAAAGCATCAATTCTTCGGCGATCAGCCTTCTTCACAGTCCAGCTCTCATTACTTGTACCTAACCTGCCAGGTGTTCCTGTGTTTAATAGCTGTTTCTAATCTAACCTCCCTGTTGCCCCTTGCAATATTCTTAGAACACAGGTATAATTACATCACTCAATCTCAACAAACTGAATAACATCACCTATCAAAGTCAGAGTGCTTATCTGAGCCTCATAACGTGGCCTCGGCTATGTTTTCTGTCTTACCTCCCATTGTGCCTCTCCTTCCGTGTAACCTCTATGTACTCTGTTCTCTGCTGGCACCAGAGTCCTTGGGGACTAACATCCCAGTACTTTGTCACTTCTCTGTGCTTGCTTAGGCTATTCTGTTGGCCTGGCATGTTCTCAACTCATTCTTAGTCACATAGTGAAAATGTCACTACCTTTCACAGCCTGGCCCTAATGGTACCTCTTCCAGCTGGTCAATCCAGGTTCCTTCTCATTCTGAATTGCCCTCCGCCTCTCCTGTGCTCTCTTTACACCTGATTCATGCAATCCTTACAGTCATTGTTACAGCTGCTGTGAATTATAGTTACTACTTTGTGTCTTTTTCCACCATCATACCTGAAACATGTTTTTTGTACTTTCCACCCTATCTGGTGTGGTAATACTTCCCAACTCTTTTAGCGTACTAGTTCTCATGGTAAGTAACATTTGTGTGAATGCAGCCATGAAACTGGAGAAGGAAATGGCAACCCACTCCAGTGTTCTTGCCTGGAGAATCCCAGGGACTTCGGAGCCTGGTGGGCTGCCATCTATGGGGTCACACAGAGTTGGACACAACTGAAGTGACTTAGCAGCAGCGGCCATGAAATTAAAAGATGCTTGCTTCTTGGAAGAAAAGTTATGACCAACTAGACAGTGTATTAAAAAGCAGAGAGATTACTTTGCAAACAAAGATCCATCTAGTCAGAGCTATGGTTTTTCCAGTAGTCATGTATGGATGTGAGAGTTGGAATGTGAAGAAAGTTGAGTGCCGAAGAACTGATGCTTTTGAACTGTGGTGTTGGAGAAGACTCTTGAGAGTCCCTTAGACAGAAAGGAGATCCAACCAGTCCATCTGAAAGGAAATCAGTCCTGAATATTCATTGGAAGGACTGATGCTGAAGCTGAAACTCCAATACTTTGGCCACCTGATGTGAAGAACTGACTCATTTGTAAAGACCCTGTTGCTGGGAAAGATTGAAGGTGGGAGGAGAATGGGATCACAGAGGATGAGATTGTTGGATTCAATGGACATGAGTTTGGGTAAACTCAGGGAGTTGGCGATGGACAGGGAAGCCTGGCGTGCTGCAGTCCATGGGGTCACAAAGAGTCAGACACGACTGAGCAACTAAACTTCTCAATGACTACTAAACTGGTGGATTTTAAGTTCTGACCATATGTGCGAACATAGTGATTTCAAAATCAGTAAGAACCTGTATTTTAATTAGTATTTTTGCATTTACTCTAATTTACTCAGTTATCACTAGCCAATTGTCATCTGATATTTTAGTTTACCAAATAGTATGTAGAGTCAATGTATATTTGTCATTTGACTATTTTACAGCTTTTTTTCCTGAGAAAAGCTGCATCATTTGAAAATGTCCAAAAACATTTCAGCACACAGTCTACTCAATTAAAGGTACGATATTTTTTCAGTTTTTGTTATTGAAAGGAAATGTTCACATTTCTAGTAATAATCACCACCTATGCTTTTTGTTTGTTTTCCTAAAATAGCATGATCACTTGATTCATACAGAGTTGATTGAAATTTTGGATTTAACTGAGGATTTGGTGGCCTCTGTAAGACTGTTGTGCATAGTGCCAATTTAAGGTTTTCAGCATCTCTTGGAAGTGTCTCATAGTCATACTTTGACTTTACTTGAAAGTGAAAAGTGAAAGTCGCTCAGTTGTGTCCAACTCTTTGCGACCCTATTGGAGTTCTCCAGGCCAGAATACTGGAGTCGGTAGCCTTTCCCTTCTCCAGGGGATCTTCTCAACCCAGGGATTGAACCCAGGTCTCCCGCATTGCAGGTGGTTCTTTACCAGCTGAGCCACAAAGGAAACCCTGACTTTACTTGGTATATTATAAGTCAAGTCACTTATATATTGATCTACCATTTGCATTGAGCTCACAGTTTGTTTTATGCTGTAAGTTTATTTACAAACATATCTAGGATGCTGAGTTCAAGAGTTTAATCCTTTTTTCAGAGATTGCACCTCTTAATTTGCTCCTCTTCATGTCTGTCTCATGGATTACTTCTTAAGCAGTTGGTGTCTTACTGTAAAGAAAGATGCAGCAAATCTGGACCCAAAGAGCAAAGTCGTCATAGTAACCGTCACTTGTTTTCCACTGAAAATGGTATATTCTTCCGTGGGCCCTCCTCATAGTGGCTCCACGTTGTGAACGTCCAGGTGCTCTGTCCCAACGTAGCACTGTTGGAAGCTCTGCAGAAGGCGTAGAGACCGAAGGCGGAAGAAATGGTGGGAGTACATGAAGCCCTCCCTTCCTCGTGACCTGGTTCCCTGGTGTTCCAGGACTGCAAGGTGGGCTCACCGTTTTAAAGCATAGATCATAAGTGAGGGACACCTACTTACTGAAATTAAAACAGCTGCCGGAGAGGCAGAAACCTGTTGGGACTTCAGATGTGCTGGTGGGCACCATTTTAAAATCTCATTCTAGTTTACTGATGAGGGAGGTGGTGGGTGCCATTTTTGGTGTTCTCCCTATAACCTGTTAGTGCCAGTGGGCCTGCTCCAGCACATACCTTGTGCAGCAGCTATATTGGAACTGGGTTGGGTGAGTGAACCAAACTCTGCAAACCCTGTGACGCAATTGTGTCATGCAGGGCAAGTGCCCCAAGTCCCGCCCACCTGTGCTGCAGCAGCTGTGCCACAGCTGGGCTGGATGAGCAAGTGCACCAAGCCTTGCTCTCTCTGTGCAGCAGCTGCAGCCTTGCAATAACTGGCAGGTGAACACAACACCCACAGGAGCACCCTTGGAAAACCTGGCTCAGGTGCCAGGGGAGACTGTGCTTCTGGGTCCCATGGATCATTTCCTACCAAAGACTCCTTCAAGCCTGGGAGAGGTGCTGGTTTGCCTAATTCGTATAGAACACAGAGAATCAGGCCAAGTGCAGAGACAGGAATGTGTTCCTAAAGAGTTCAACGTAATGGTCAAAAGATGGTCATCAAATTTGGGAGATGAATGGATGAACACAGTGGGAACAGCAAAGAGACAGAAAATATAAGAAAATACTGAACACAAGTTATAACTGACCTGAAAAATATACTTGAAGAGTTAAAACAGCAAACTGGATGAAGGAGAAGCATGAATCGACAAGCAAGAAGGAAAAGCAACAGAGATCGCTGTTAGGCAGCAAAGTGAGAAAAGAATTTTAAAAAGTGAGGCTACCTTAAAGGACCTCTGTTACAACATCAGGCAGAATAGCATTCACATTATAGAGGTCCCAGAAGGAGAAGAGAGAAGGGGACAGAAAAATTATTTGAAGAATAATTTTGTTTTACTTTTTTCAGGCATGTTCCACTTTTTCTTGGTACATACATATATGCTTATATATATATATATATACATATGTACACATACATGTGTTCTATAGTCGGTATTTCTCTGTTCTCTGTTCTAAGTCCATATTGAGTTAAATACAGTTTCTTGACATGGGGTAAGTATATACAGTAAGTCACAGAGAAGGTCAATATCTCTATTACATTTTAGTACATCTTAAAATATACAAGTAGCTTGTATGGAATTGTTATTTGGGTTTGGAATTTGGGTCTATATTCACTGTTAAAATTTCTATAATGAATTATTTACTAGCAAAATTCAATGCAATTATTTATTGACAATAGCTCAATAGGTAAGAAATGCTATATCAAAGGATTGAAGCTAA